>PVLD010022745.1:0-28728 GCA_004027595.1 Dinomys branickii | reverse complement strand
TCCATTCAAACCAGCTATTCCTCTTCTGGGTATTTTCCCAGAAGATCTGAAAACATCATATCACTCTGATATATGTGCACCCATGTTTATAGCAGCACAATTTGTAATAGCTAAAATGTGGAAGCAACCCAAATGTCCATCCACAGAAGACTGGATTAAAAAATTGTGGCATTTTTATATAATGGAATATTATTCAGCTATAAAGAAAGACAGTTATGGGGACTTTGTAGGCAAGTGGTCAAAACTGGGGTCCATACTCATAAGTGAAATAAACCAGCGGTACATGTGCAGGCAACGTATTGTATCACTGGTTTAAGAACCCGAGCGTGGGAATATAACCTAAGAGACATGAAGAAAATCTGTTCAAAAACAAAGAACAGATGGGACGAGGGAATGGAGAAAAGAAAGAGACAAAAATGTATGTATGTATATATGAATATACATATATGCAGGAGGGCTAACATGGTTCCACTATTGTATTATATCACTTAATGCTAAGGAATAATTGATGACGGGTTATTTGATCAATCTTGTATGTCTGTATGTGTTATCCTGAACACACACTTCGAAGATGTCAATATGCGAAGCAGCAACTATTGGTGGTTTTTTTTGTTTTGTTTTGTTTTTATTTTTTCTTTGATTTTTTGTTTTTTGTGTTTTTCTGTTGTTAAGAGGATTAATTGTCTGACCAATTTTGCATGTCTGTATCTGGGTTCATATATATACACTTCAAAGATATCAATGAATAAAGCAATAACCACTGTTGAGATCATGTCACCTTGTCTGTAGATCAGTTGTGATTCTAATATTTTTTATGCTAATTTGTGTGTTTGTTAATATGTTTTTGTGCTTTTATTTAAGAAAAAATAAAGACAGTGTAACATTTTTAAGTGTTTTCATTATAAACCTGAATAGAAAATGCTGGGGCTGGGGATATAGCTCAGTGGAATAAGCGCTTGCCTAGCAAGCGCAGGGTCCTGAGTTCGATCCTCAGTACCGCAAAAGAAAAAAAAAAAGAAAATGCTATGGAAAAAATTGATTCAGAGTTGAAAATTTATGGCTGGATGATGTATAATGTAGTATGTTATTTGTTTAGATGGCATATTTTATATTATTTTATATATTTTACCTATGTTGTTACTGTTGTTTTAATGAGGTATAGGAGACATCCTTGAAAATTATAGGGTATATAGGAAAAATGACTTTCTAATGAAATAATAAAATGAAACTTTAAAAATAAATGGTGCGCCCAAACATAGGAACTTAATGAGTATATTAAATGTGAAAAAAGAAGCTTGATCCCACAAGAGGAAATCTCCATTTTTATGAGGAATTGGAGGTGAATTATCACTGCTTGTTTTCTTTGTATAATTTTCTCTACTCATAACTTAAGTTTATAGTCTGTATAATTCAGCTTAGTGTAAATTATTCTGTGTTAATAAACTACGTGAATATCTCAGTATCATATGAAATAACAGTCATTTCTCACTCAATGTACATGCTTATTCGGGATCAACCAGGGTTCTGCTCTAAATGCTCTTCCCTGAGGACCCAGACTGACGGTAACATCATTTGTTTATTGCATGTGTCTAAACATAAGACTGCCACCTAATACCTGAAACAAGAACTGTATGGCTGGATTTATTGCTTCTTTAAGCGGAATAAGGCTATGCCGATCAGACAACTCTTTTTCAGTAAAGAAGTGAACTGACCCTTTGTAGGATTTTCGGAAGGGTAGAATCTGAGAATTGAGACATTGGCAAACTGAGATTGTGCTGACACCAGCTACAGAAGAACAGTTACCAGGGTAACACTGTCCTTTATGGGTTGGTATCAGAGGATAGAGCTTGTGTAAGTCAACTCACTACTGGTTGACTTTTAGAAGCAAGAGAACATTCACCAATGTTCTTATTACCGTGGCTGTAAAATGTCATCGACTGACTAAATAGGTTGAAAGAATTCTGGTTTTACGGCTGCTCAACAGTTTATTTTTATAACTGTGAAACTGTCATTCATCCATGGGACTCAGAAAGAGAAGGTGGCGGAACCATGGGAAGGTTTTAAATTCCCATCGGGAAGTGGCATGCATCACTTCCATTCACATTTTATTGTTCAAAGGGAATCGCAGAGATAAGTGTAATAGCAGTGGAGAGAGGAAGTACAATCAATTCAGAGTGAGGGGCAGAAAATATTTTAAACAATAATAGGATTTACTACCCAGGTTGAAGTTATGGTGGAAGGGAAATACAGTGCACCTATATCAACAGAAGTGTTGCAATATCTCTTTAAAAACATAGCCAAGCACAGTATTACATGAACAAATCCATTTAAAAAAGATTTTAAGATTGTCTTCTTATGAGTAACTAGAAGCTTGATCAATAGCTAGAAAATTGTGTTCATAAATGTCATAAGTCATTTTGTAATGTCTATTTTCTATAGTAAAGTCTAAAAAGCAAAAGTGTATTCTAGAGATCTTTATTTTCTACCATACCTGACTTACAAGAAGAAAGGTATGACCCAATAAAAACAAGGCCATACTAGCTGCAGGACAAGCCCATTAAAATACCACTTTGATCGCGTCACTTAAAATCTCATCACAAGCTCTCCATGGGCTAGAGTGCAAAGTCCAATTTCTCTGGGCTGGCATTTCTAGCCTTATTTATTTTTAAAACATCGTGTGAGGGAGATCTCTGACAATAAGTTTAATAAATTCTCTTATATTCTAATTTTGAAGAGTTTTAGAAAGTGCTTTCCTATAAAGTTACTTATTTAATATCAGATAAATTTTGCTTATTGTTGAAATGGAAACCAGCCAATACAATGTGGAGGCTCAGAGAAGCTCAGAGTTCTGATGCTTGCCAGGGAGTAGAAGTTTGGGTTTGTCTCAGGCCTATGGTGCTTTATGCTACAATCTGTTGAGCCAGAAAAATTGATCTATGCGTTAATCTCCCTGAATCCCTTTTGCTTTAGTTGCTTCCTGCCTTTAATCATATTACTCCACCCTTTAAAATGTGACTCAAATGGTCCATAAGTGGGCAGAGGAGAAAAAGCTGTTTTATGTAGGTTGACTAGCTGAAAAGATTTGTCAATATTGAGCAGATGTTCTCTATTAATGAACTGACCATTTGAGTAGGTTTTGACTCAGAGACACTTTCTGAGTTTTATTTTGCACTATTTTAAAGAACAATTTAATATAATTTCCTCACATTTCAAAACTTTGTTAAGACTGTAGGCCCCTAAGTATATATACAAATCTGAAGATGCTTCTAGTCATTGAAGCATAGAGGCATGCACTGATAAATAAGCATACACATGCATGTAAACATGCTGGTGCTATCTGACATTTATTGACCACTTATTGTGGGCCTTAGGTTGCATTTTGCATGCATTATCCTTCTGAATGCTTGTCATATAGTACATATGAGATATGAATCATATAATCTCTATTTTATAAACACAGTTTTCACGCTGTAAATGGTAAACTGGGGCTCAAGTCCAGGTAGTGAAACTCCAGAGCCAAAACTTTTAACACAAAGCTTTCTGTACTTCGTAGCAATAAATACGTGTGTGTGTGTGTGTGTGTGTGTGTGTGTGTGTGTGTGTTTGTGTGCGTGTACTTTCTCATGTTTTTTTTTGTTATAGGAATTACAGGGAAAAATAGGCAGAAGTCCAACCAATTATCTGAGGCATTGTTAGTGTTAGAAATGTGTTTGGATCAGTATGGTATTTTTCATGTTTTGCCTAAAATTCTGACTATAAACTGCCATAAACTGGGTAGCAGGATTTTTAGCTTTTATTGGATATTAATCAATATTATCTTAATGACAGCTATATTTTTCTGACATAGAGCAAGCTCTTCACATTTTTTGCCCTTGCCGATCTCCTGAATTATTTTGGACCGCTTCTCCCTGTTACACAAATTGCTGAACAATCTCAGCCTTGCATGGCACACTGCTAATATACTCCAGACACCACTGGGTGAGTTTAAATTACCCAATGCCAATAAAATACTCACTTTCGGTGTCAAACAATGTGTGGAAGAAACATGCTTCACTTCCACTTATTTGTGGACATGATGTATTGGCTCTATAAACATGGTACTTAGCATGAAAAAACAGTTTTCAGATAAACAGACTATTTTATTATCTTCATTTTTCTTCTCTGCATATTTTTCTCAAAAATGTAGAAAATATGCTTTGTTATTGCCTTGCTTGGCACTTTCAGGATGCCTCTTTTAGGATGAACAGGTTTTAGATTCTCAAGCAGAACAATGGAAGGCCCACTGCAAAGCCTGACTTCTACAACAGTCTGCTGGGAGGGTGCAAAGTTATTCACCTGGTAGAGGTGGTCTTTACATAAAGGTCAAGTAAAATTGTACTGGGAGCTTTGTGATAAGCTTCAAGTGGCGTTTTTTTAGGTGGAATGGGCTGAACCTGTGAGAATTGGAGGGAAAAACATTCTAAAGCCAAGGATCTTTGTTTTCTTACTTTTCTCCATTTTAAGAATATGAAATGCTTAAACTTTCACAACTACATAGGGTATTATTTCCTCTTTGAGCTGGCAAAGTAACTATAGAACCATCAGATGATTTCTCTGAGTTGAGAATTCTATCCAAATAAATGTCATTTACCTTTCAGATGTATGAACATTTTTCTATATCCTGTAAAGTGCTTTCTGATTCAAACGACAAACCATACAGCACGCTATCTTGGTGGTTGGACCTAACATTAACTGTGTTGCTTTGTTACATCAAATAAATGTCTTCTGTGGACCAGGAAAACAAATGAAATGCTGACTTTCTTACTCTTTATTAGATTAAGCAAAGGAGTGGACCGCAGGATTTTTGTCCAAGAAGTTTGTATTAAAGAATAATGGAATATACTCCTCTGAAACATGCACATTGGTTTAAAGATTATTTTGAGTTTAAGGCATTTGAAAGACAACAGATACAAAAAAGGCATTCTAGTCTGTCTTTTTATTTATGAAATAAGAGGAAAAAGCTCAAAAAGGAGTCATGATCAAGGGCATTCTATGGAAACACATTTCACTTCAGTGATGTTTATCTCGCCTGCCACCCTATATAACTTAGGTTTCTAGAACTACCTCTCTTTGTTTAATCTTATATCAAAGCATTGGGCTTTGTCAGTGTATTGGGTTTTCATTTCCTTATTAGGAATCTCATGCAAAGTGAAACATATATATATATACATATATATATATATTTATATATGTAATATAATATATATTTCTCCTATTAATATATCTTGTGTCTATTGAATTCTCAAGCCCAGCATGGACCCTAAAAGAATAGATGCAAAAGTTTGCTTCCCCTACAGCACATATTTGAAAGAAGATCAAAACTGTATCTCAAAATTGCTTTAACCACTTACCATGGACAGGCTGGCTGAAAATATTAGAAACATATTCTCTCGTAGTTATAGATGCTGGAAGTCTAAAATACGTCAGCACAGCCACACTGCTGAAGGCTTTCAGATGTACTTCCTTGGGTCCTAGTAGTTGCTTGGAGTCTTTGATGTTCCTAGGTTTCTCAATGTATCATTTTGATCTGCACCTCCAAAGTCACATGTCACTTTTCCCTGTAAGCAGCTCTGAGTCCTTATTTCCCTTTTCATACAAGGATACCAGTCCTTGGGTTAGTGCCCACCATCATCCAGTATGAGTGCATTTTAAATTGGTTACATCTACAAAGATCCTATTCCAGATATGGTCATGTTGTATGACATGAGCAGTTAGGACTTGAACAGTATCTCCCGTGGGGAGCATAGTAATGCCCATCCCAAGAGCATGGCTGACTCTAGAGTGGAGCAAAGCTATAACCAAAAATAGACATGGGGGCTGGCTAGCTCTCTTCCTCATTTCCTGCAACTCCTCTGATTTTTAGAGGGTAGGAAATTGAGATTTCTTTCAATCTTATCCTGAATTGTAAATTCAGCTCTCAGAAAAGCCTGTCAGTTTATCTGCCCAGCCTTGCAGCTTCAACTGTTGTGTTGTGAGTTCTTGGGTAACGTGTAGCTCTATCCACCAGTCTGACTGTATTAGTGGTAATACTGGACCCCACAATGAATGTAGTCATGTTGTGTTACCAACATGTGCCAGTAAGAAAACAAGAAAAGGTTTCTGTGTTTACATCTCTAATTAAAAAAAAAAAAAAAACACTAAAAGTGTAGGTTGAAATGGGAATATTCTTTTTCCTTCAGAATTAGCAACTACGTTTCACAGAGTCCTGGAAATACTAATAAGATCATTGTTTAGAACAGAACACCAAAACTGAGGACTTTTTTCCACAGGCTTTCAGTCTGTATTGCTGTTCTCAGTCATTGTCAACAGTGCCTCAGAAGCCCCCTTCTCCCCGCCATGTCACACATGCAGAGAACTGAGGAGTCAGGGATTGTCCGCAGGCTGTGTTGTCACCACCCCCGCCCCATGAGGGAGTGGGGAGTGTTGTCACTTTCCTTCTATCTTGGGGTGGTTCCACATCTGCCAGAAAGGTTGTAAAATAATGTCAATTTCCTCCACCCACTTTGTGTCCATGACCTTTTCAATGTGACTTTTCAGGTCCTTCTAACAAGAGATAGGATCCTTTCTCCATATTTCCTATATAGATTGGTTTGTGCTTCGCTTTGGGCAATAAAACATAGTAGAAATGAAGTCTGAGTGTAGGCTGCAAGCTGCCCAGAATAGTTCCATTCAGCCTCTGTGGTGTAGCCAACACCATGAGAACAAGCTCAAGTTCGCCTCTTAAAAGATGTGAAGGACGTGTGGGAGGGAAGAGACCTGAGTGGCCCCAGGTGAGGTTATCCTGGATGGGTGCTTATTTCCAAGTGATTCACCTGCTGATTGCATTTACATGAGAGTTTCCAAAAGAGTTCACACTAACCTCAAGTGCATTGGCAGAAATGTTATGTCAGCCTTAGACTTTTGGACAGGATGTGTGGTTATTGCATTAAATTACTAAGTTTTAGGGTGCTTTGATATACACCATTATGTTATAGAAGTTAGTGCTACAGGTAACGTTGTCATAGCCAAATCACAGAATGTGTATCATTTTTGAAACAAAATTATTGTTACTTTTAGTTATGTGGCAGCTTGATTGAATTAAATCCATAGCTCATTGTGAAGCATCCTTTTGGCTGTAGGTGGATGGATCATGGACATGTGACTTTCGGTAAAATATACGGAGTCTGGGCCCTTGCTCCCTTGCACTATTCCTCTGTTCTGCTTCTTGCCACCATGGAATAAGCAAGTTTATTCGGCCTTGTCCTTCTACAGTCCTTCTGCTTAGAGCCTGGCAACCATGAGTCCTGTCAGAGCATGAGCTAAATTAAACTTCTTTTCCTTTCAGTTGCAGGCATCTGGAATTGAATTCCAGCAATAGGAAATCTGGCTAATACAATGATAGGTAGATGTTGGAAACAATTATGACCTTTGTTATGGGGGAGAATAAGCATTAAATTTATGGCTTGTGGGAAATTGCAAGTTAGAAAATGTTCCTTACGCATGTTTGCACTTGATCAAGATGGTTTCCAGGCAGATGTTGTAAAAAGTGTCACCTGATTTCTCTTGGCTGCATTGGATCAGGAAACCTATGGAGGGAGAAGAGCTGAAGTAGAACTGGCCACTTTACCCAGCAAATTTAGATGATGTAGAGGACCTTCTTTGTTGGGCAATTAAAGAATTTCTCATCTTCAGTCTCTTTTGCCAGTAACAAATTCTCAAGTTAAAATAAAACCTAGAGACAAAGGTCAAATTATAGCAAGAGTGTGAGCTCCTTTATTAAGACTTCTGAAGAATTAAGGCTACATTTAATAACCTTTGTAAGCTGGGTAAGTGAAGTTTTTGAAACTAGACATGGTGGCACATTCCTGTAATTCCTCTGGCAGGCTGAGGCAGGAAGACTACAAGTAGGAACCCATGCTGGACAGCTTAATGACTTAGTGAGACCCCGTTTAAGAAAGGTGGAGGAGGCCTTGGGGGTACAGCTCAGTGCAAAGGCCCTGGGTTCAGTCTCCAGTTCCAAACAACAACAATAGCCCTCAGAGAAACCAAAGCTTGCTAGGGAAGGCTTTTTAGGACATGTATAGGTGTGATCAGACTCTCATAAATCTGATATCAAAATTACAGTGCTTGCGTCGAGAAAGTGACAGTGAAAAGCTACTTTGTATGGGATATTTGGAATGTGAGGTACATAGAAAGTCTGGAATTTTTAATTGTGTTTTAGTGAGAAAATAGCAGCCAAGGTGAACTAACAGGAGAGACATTGTTCAAATTTCAAATGTAACTCAGTGTCTTCAATTGTATTAGAATAGAAATGTTGGGAAATGACCCAGCTGAAAACACATCTTATCATATGAGATAAGATGTGCTGGAAAAAGGACATTCCAGACCTAAAGAGGTAAGAAGATGGTGGCAGTATTGGAGAACATGGGTCAGGTGAGGAGCTTTCAGGCAGTGGAACCAATATCTTTAAAGAAATAGTACCTGAATCCAATATGGAGACTCCTGACATCATTTTTTCAGCATAATTTTAAAATTGGACAGTGACTGTTCTATGGCTCATTCTCCACACTTTTAGATGGGTGGGTTATTTTTGAGTGAGAGGGTACTCTGCCTTAGATTTATTATTCATTTGAGTTGTGGAAAGCTTGTCATTTTAGTTAAAAAAAACCCACTCTGGATCATGAGAAACTACAAGACCTAATGTGGAACATGGATATCATGCCATAATAAACCCTTTTGGAGATGTTGGGGGGGGTGAATATATTTTGCCCATGGAATGGATAGGAATAATTGAGGATGCAGTGCTTTTATAGACATTTGTTACCAAAAGCTACTCTAGTTTCCTCTTTATTTCTGTTTTCCTTGCCCTTCAAAATGTAAACAAGCAGCTTATACTATCAAGAAGTGGAGCCTAGTTCCCTATTTGTTGAATTTACAGTGACTGTGTGACATTTTTAGGCTAACCAATACGTGCGGAGTGCTGACTTTGAAGCTCAGCCTCTGTGCTTTAACGTGTTTTGAATCCCTCCTCTCTCTGTCTTAGAATCTTGTCGTTTTGGGGGAACACATCCCAGTTATCCCGCCTGTTGAGAGAATGCGGAGAAGAGCTGAGTCTTCTGCCTGGGACCACGGCGGATCAGCTCCATCTTACCTGCCTGCTGACTTCAGGTCCTGAGTGACCCTAGAGGAGATGAACTGATCCTCGCCCAGATCAGCAGAACTCTATACCTGGACCTAGACTGATGAGAAAAAGCACACACTTGTTCAAAGAGCATCTAAAAAAAAAATAAAATAAAAGGGGGGGATGGGGATGTAGCTGAGGGTGAAGGCTCTCAGCTCCACACGCCCTCCCCAAGTAACATTACATATTTGTGTAGATTCTTGTTCAGTAATAGCTCCAACCCCATCTATAAGGGCTGCATATTTCGGACATGGTTGTTTCTTGAAGGACTCACCCCTTAATACTATCCATTGGCAATTAAGTTTCAACATATGACATGTAAGGGACACTCAGACCATAGCGCTACCTACACCAAGCCCGAAGAAGCTCACCTGAATCATCCACAGAATTTGACGCCGCCCACAAGGATAGAAGATTAGCATGTGTCACATCATAGGGACACTGATTATGTGCTGGATTCTGCCCCCTTTCCCTCCGTGACAGCATATTATATCAACCACTGGGAAAACGTGACGGGGTTAAAAATATCTCGACGCTTCATCTTCCTCAGCTCCTCCAGGGAAGTTCATAGTACGTAGGTGCTGATGAGAGTTGGCAGTGGATACCGGAGTGCGCCTGCGTGAAGAGTCCCTTTTCTTTTTGTCCCCATGCTTCTACGTTTTCAATTTAAAGGAAGAAACTAGAAAGTACATTAGCAGACATAAATAGCAGATCACTCTCTCACCCAACTCCAAACCCCACAGTTGATATGGGGGAAAGTGAAATGTGAAACTAGAGTTTTAAGGTACCCTATATTTTTATGGCTGAGAGTGACTTCAGATTGGTGAGATCTGCCTAAGATACAGAAGAGATGTGACAGAGATTAGAGATACATAAAACTATTTCTAGTGCTTGTAGAGATTAAAATGGTTCAATAAAGTGATTAGAAATAGCTATACACACTACTGACTTTATGTACATCTGTGTTTCACAATTTATGAAAACATTTACAAACATGTTAGAATATGTTTATGAAAGAATATGCCTAAATTTTTTTCTAAACTGTAGTTCTATGAAAATTTAGTGTTTTATCAAATATGTTTACAAATATTTGTTTCTATGTATATTTATCATTGTCTTAAAAATAGAATGAAAGTTACCAAATATTTAAAGCTACCTTTCATTGCCTCAAAATTGAATGCTTCCTTTCTCTCTCTGGTAATTTTTGGGACTATAAGTAACAAACATAATGAAATCTTTCACTTTCTGTCTAATTTATGCTATACATGCAAGATATTGTATTTCAAATGTTGGGGTCAATTTCAGTGAAAAGTGTTCCATTTTGTGGACAGATTAAATTGTTGGACATTTACATACTCTTCACTTTGCTGAATTTTCTTGTGCATCGTACATTTGCTATTGGCTCTCTGTTGTTCTTTGCTCTGTTAGGGTTCTCCAGAGAAAGAGAACCAGTAATCACATATATGTTTTATATATTGTATATGGCATGTACATATGGAATTGGCTCACATAATTATGGAGCGTGGCAGGTACAAAATGGCAAGTGCAGTGCGGGATGGGATATTAGAACCAGAGGGAGGAACTGAAATATTGCAGTTCAAGTCTGAAGGCCATCTGCTTTGGATCTTTGAAGTCCCTCTTACTTGTGAGCAGTCAGTGTTTAGTTCTGTTCAGGCCTTCAATTTATTGGATGAGGGTCATATCATGGAGGGCTGTCTGTTTCTCTCAAAGTCCAGTGACTGTAGTGCCAGTGTCATCTAAAAACATCCTCATAGAAACATTAAGAAAAATGTCTGGACAAATGTCTGAGCTCCATGGTCCAGCCGTATAGATATGTGAAATCATTCTCTGTCTGTCTGTCTGTCTCTGTTTCTCTGTCTCTCTCTGGCTCTGCCTCTCCTCTCTCTCTCTAGGTATACATTTACAGTTTGGTTATTAGACTTCCTAGAAGTTATATAGCCTCATCAATCACTTCTCCCAAAGGGTTTTGGGGTGAATTATTTGGCCTCCTATTTTCTCATTTAATTAAACATCTAGCCATTCTTTAGCAATGATTTTAGACTTGATAGAGCAAAACAGTGATATCTTACTTAAGTTGTCCTTCACTATACTCATTGTATATTCATCTATATGAATAAAACTTCTGTGTTTAGGTCTCAAATCAAACATAATATTGTTATGTTTAAATAATTTAAATGTAAATATGATATGGGTATGTTAAAGCTCTATTCTCAATAACTGTGCTCATCTTCATTAATGCTGTGGCCATGTTTTTTTTATCCTGTCCAACAAAGGTTTAATATCATAAACCTTTTGCTGAGAGCTGCTCATACCTGTGACTCTTAGACTTGCTGTCATGCATCTGGCCAGTCACATCACATCCTTGTATCCTAATGCCACTCTCAAACTATATCCACATTCATTCTAGCCCCCAATTTTCTTACCTACAACCCTAAGTCCATCATTACTCCTTTCACGTTTCGTCTTCACACCTTAAGCTTTTTACTGTTGAGTGGGCCATAATAGCTTGCCTCCTCCTTCTCTTTTGCCTTCCATTATTTTGTTGTAAAAACAAAGATTTTTGAAACAAACAATGGTATATTGTCCATTCCTAATCCAATGGACATAACTTCGTTTGTCTTCCTAAAATCCCATTTGCTTTATAATACACTACTGGTTACATGAAACCTTATGTTTCTCTCAGTGACATATATTATTATCTACAAGAAAAAGCTGAAATGTACTCTGACATTCAAATCTCCTGCACTTGAATCCCTCTCGTTCTCCAAGCTCATTTCTCAAACACTCATGACCCACTCCAGCAAGGATGATCTTGTTACTCTGACCAAATACCCTCCTATGCTAACCTGTAAGCAATGCTCACTTGTTCCTGCCTGGCCCACGCTTCTCATGTCCAGGCTCTTGCCTGCTTCGGGGCTCTGAGGCATTCTAACTTCCTTTGGGAGTGCTTCTCTAATCCCACTCTGTCAATCTGGGCTCCCAGTCTCTGAGCAGCCTTTGAGTCATGAGATTTTTCTGTTAAGTGTAGTGAAGATGACATCTAGCAACTAATTAGGATTTCTATACGCTTCTTATTTGTACATTTTTGCATTTCCAATGATTTATTTTTGGGGGTTGGTCCTGGCAATTGACCTCAGACCTCACTCCTGCCAGGCAAGTGCTGCACCATTGAGCTAAATCCCCAGCCCCACCCAATGCATTTTAACGTACATTCTTGTTTGATTCTGAGAACAACCTTGTCGGAGAAGAAGGAGAAATCCTACAGCATCCTTGAAAATAAGCATAATAAGGCTCAGAGAGATCAGTGCTCAGAGTTTTGGGGTGGCTCCTCAGGGCAGGGTTTTTAACACAGTCTTTTACTTCATTCTGCTTGCCCCTCAGGTGTACCCCAGGACCGGTGTGCAGAGTAAATACACACTGTGCAAGTGTGGGAGCATTTTCTAATTTGCATAGAGTTATAAAAATAAATGTTTTAAAATCTATATTTTATCTAAATAAAAGAGGCCAGGACCACACTTTGTGATCTCAGTATTAACCTGTTCTACAAATACTTACTTTGACATGACTCTATGAAGGCACATAAATGAAAATATACACTGCTAGCCTTTCACAGTTTATAACCAAATGGAGAGACAGGCAGCAAGGAGCAAACACAGAGGCCATGACCACCGTGTAACGGATGGATGAGCGGACGTAACGCAGCAGGAAACTCGGGCAGGCCTAAGTTCCTGTCAGGGTTTTTACAAATCTACAAATTTTCTTGTTGGAAGAGAAGAACAGGAAATAGGAGTAGAGGATTAGAAAGGCAAAAAGGGAGGAAGATGATGTTTACTGAAAGCAGAAAGAAAGATAACAACAACAAATCTGTTCTTTCGTGACAGGAACTCTACTGGACGGTGACATACTTAGTTATCACAAACTGTTTTGAAATATTGTTACCATTGTCACTGAAACTGAATGCTGGGGGAGATAACAAAACCTTCCCGAGGTCACACAAATCATTTCAGGTTCCAAGTAATGACCACGAACCATACTGAGTAAAACATTAGATGTACAAGCATCTTCTAAAACATTATTGTTATTTAAAATCAGCTTTCTTCCTCATCTGTTTTCTTCTTTTAAACGTTATGTGTGTATCCCTGACACATGAACAGCCTAAAGTCCATTTTGGCACAGCGTAAATTTAGTTTGCACAAGAGAAAGAACAGACATATTTTAACAAACACCAAAAGAAAAAATATCTCAGAAAAGCTTTGTTTTGTGACATTACTATTTTAGAACATTTTAAGAACTTCTGTGTACTTACAAAAGCCTCACTGATCCTACTTTGACAGTTCAACCAGCCATTGATAATTAAATAATAAGCCAGATTTTTGCTAATAATATATCTTTGCTGTGCTCATTTGTTCAGCCGCCGCCACCAACAATCTGATAAAGGTAGGAGAAATACTATGGGTCTGAAACATAAAGATATCCACAGTAGGATGAGCTGGGTGGCAATGTTCACCTGCGAAATTACATATTATATCTCTATACTCTGTCAAATATTTAAGTAACAAATCAGGCAAGAGAGTCTTTTCAACCTCTTATTTGGAACCAGATGTACCCTAGATTTTTGTCACCATCTGCATATTTAATCCTAGATATGAAAACATCATATTAATTATAACTGGCCCATTAATTACAGCTGATTATTTAGGACATGAGGTGGTGAATATATCTTTTAGTGCAGGTGGTATGATTCAGACTCTCAGTAGAACTATCATATTCATGGCTAGCTGGACAATTTATTTATAATTCACCTTGAGTGAAATTCATTTAATCAGGAATGTAGATACTTCAATTATTAGGGAAATCACAGACCTTTTGGTTGTAGTAATTCTTCTTTTCATAATAAATTTTTTCCTATGGAAGAAAAATGACTTTGCTGTAATTGGTTTCCACTATACTTTATTCTTTTATGCATACACCTGTCTTCTTATCTGCGTGTCTTTAAGATTTAAGTCTACAGGATTAGCTCTAGTTCATAGTAGTATTTGTGATGCACTATAGATTGAATTGAAATCCTTTGAATTTATTTAGGCTGTGACATTTTATGGCAGATTAATTAAAATGATTCGTAGTTACTTTAGCCTCAGTGGGAAAAGTGAACATGTTTTTTATGTGAACTTCTTTCTTTAGCCCCTGTCACTTCTTACCTGACTCCTTTCAAAAGCTCTGCTATGTTTCCCCGACAAGTTATTTAATACTGATTTTGGGTTGCATGAGAAGGTAATCTTGTGTTTGTAGTAAAGGTCAAAAACTCTTGCCATACCAGGCGCTTGTCACCCAGTACCTATTGTTTAACCAAGGCTTGCACTAACTGACTAGGAATGGAATACGGTACCACACCTGCAGCATGGGGCTCAGTTGTTAGGATTTGTTCCAGCAGTGCTCAGGCGAGACTTGCTTGAAAAACAAAAAGTGGAGAAAGCCTTGTGCCATGGCACCAAACTGCCAAGATACTAGGAGTCAGTTTCTTCCAACGACAGCTCAAAGTCACATCAGGTATTGCCAAGTTCCTCAAGTGTCTTCTCTCGGATTGGAGACTCCTTCGCATGACAGCTGAATTAGGAAATGACAGGATCCACCTGTTTCCTGATCCATGAACTTGTTAGCTTCAACTGTAATCATTTTTAAAGACTGTGTCTGTTTTAGGCAATTGAACTGGGATCTAAAATATATCTAACAGAATACAGTATAACATAAATGAACAGAACATGAACTACAGATTACGACCTTAGCTGATTTTTCAGTTTGTTGTCTCTCTTCAATGCTTTTCCTTCCCGCCCTAGATTGCTGGTCACATTTGATTCCTTTGCTGTGCATTAGCTGTGGTGGAAACTGAAATTAGACAATGCTCAGACTTGTTAACAGTTCTAATAAAAGATGTGCTAAGTTTGAAGGAGAAGTCTGAGAGCTGAAGAAAAATTTAGCAAACACACATTGAGTTTCAGCATTTTGACATGAAATTTTAGATCTTGGGGTTGGGTGAATACTGTGAAAGAGATCAACTTGGCAAAACACTTAATGAGTAATGAGTAAAATAAGATTTAATGTAAAATGTTTTCACTTATAACATCTCTATGCAAAACTGAGAGTGGAGCAGTCTTAAAACGCCATGGGTGATAAGACAGCACACTTTCGTTTGCTTCAGTTGTTCATTTCTGGTCGGCACTATAATAATTCTTACTTTTAATTTACATAGAGTTGCTGCTCATAATAGTTATACTATTGACCCAGGTTTTAAGTGTTTAGTGGGACTAGAACTCAAGTCTTTTGACTTCAATCTAAAATTTTTTTCTTTATATCTTATTGTTTTGAAGATAAACAGAAGAATTAAACTATACATTGGAATTTATTTGTTTTAATTTTATCTTATGTTATTCTCCCTTTATAAGTAAAGCAGATATTTACAAACAGATGTTTGTGTATCAGACTTAAAGCTGTCCATTGTCTGTATTTCTGTATAAAAGGTTAATTCAGATAAAAGGTTAATCATACCCTATAACTCTTTAGGCCCCTGGTTTGCATCAGTTGACTTTAGATATTAGTACGAACTCTCTAATTTGATGGTTTTTCCCTGCAGACAGAGCAGGGACTCTACAAAGCTGTAGCCAAGTATCAGGGCAATTTCAGTCCCAAGCACCTTTAGTAGCAACAAGAGGAGACAGTTCACTCATGTGACTGTGGTACAGTTGTCTCTGGATGTGGGCTCGCAAATGCTAGATCTTTTGTGAGGTCCATTTTTTGATTTCTTGGTGCTTTCTACTGTTCAGTTCTCTGCCTGGTGGTCTTGCTGAAACACATCCTTTCCCACTGTCTTCAGGATGGCTATCATTAAAAGAAAAACTTTGCACATGTTTAACAGTTTATTTGAAAAAAATATTAATAAATGGGACAGGACTTAAAACTGAAAAAGGTTCAAAGGGCCCAGTAGCATGAGCTGTGAGAGTTCAACAGCTCCAACCAGGAAGTAAAGTGAGAAACCCCCTTGACTGGCTATAACCAGGCATGTGCCTTCTTTGGCTGCAGCCTGATGGGAAGTCCCAAGTTATGTAGCCAAGGGGATAATCAGCTTTCTGTGGTTGTCCAAAGTTTGATGCAGAATTAATCAATGTTTGCATAGAAAAAGAAACAAGCAGCAGGATGAAGAGAAAAATTTCTTTGTTAGCTTTTCATCACTGTGACAAAATAACCAAGAACATGAACTTAAAAGAAGAATAATTTATTTGGGTCACAGTTGCAAAGGTTTCAGACTGTGTTCATCTAACTTTATTGCTTCTGGGCTTGTGGTAAGGCAAAACCATAATGGTGGGGAAGCTGTAGAGGAGTGGGGCTCCTTTCCTCACTGGGATCAGAAAGGAGAGATCTGGAGAAGAAGGGCCAGGGGATGACATAGAATCTTCACAGCCCTACTTCTAGTGATCTGCTTCAGCAAGAGGTCCCATCTCCTAAGAAGCTTGTTGAACTATGAACCTGGGATTAGTCCATTGAAGAAATTAGAGCCCTTCCCATCTCCAAGTGCTGGTGCACTGGGGATCAAAAACCCAACACATAACCCTGGAAGATATCATATCCAAACTGCAATACACCCTATGCAATGGGAGAAAACATTTGCAAAACACACAACTGCTAGGAAGATAGTATACAAATACATAAAGAATGCAACTCAAAGCAAGAAAACTACATGGCAAAAATGGGCAAAAATAGGTGAGCTACATATTTCAAAATGACATGTACATAATAAATACATACTACTTTTTATCCATTTGAAAAATCAGATGTAAAGAACACCCCTAATTTAAGTTTTTGTTTTAGGTTTAGAAACCACCAACCTTCTGCTTATTTTGCTTTAACACTGAATAGTCTACAACCTCCTCACTTTAGGCTTTTCTAACCACAGCTGGTGACTGAAGAGCTGGCTTAAATCCAGTTGCCTAATGTAGTCTCCTTATGAGTCCTGTCAAATTCATGAAGTCTTGTGGCTCAGTCTGGGGGAATGTAAACTCTTCCTATGCAGCATGCCTCATCGTTTTGATGTATTTCTCCTGACCATTTCCTGGTCACAACTGATATATTTGCTCCCAATTATTTCACCACTCTCAGAGACAGGTACCAGTCTCCAGAAGGAGGATCACAAATAGGGCTTCATAACGGTCCTCAGCTACTAATCTCGTGCCATGTAGGAAAAGGGAAAGACATAGTTATTGTTTCTTGAGTTAAATCTTCCTAGGAAAAGTTATTTGTTTTGGAGACTTATTGTAAATTTGAAATTCTAGGATAATTATACAAGCTTCCTTTGACCATGAATTCACTAAACTTAGCTTTTCTGGTTACTTATTGATTTATACTGTGAGCTATTTCAAAAAATATCTCTGCATCAATTATTACTTTCTTAGGGACCAGGAGGATATCACAGATGGTACTTTATTTATAAACTACTACCTGCTTAAATAGATAAATAAATTGATAGATATGCAATCTGTGTATCATGAACTGTGTATTATATTCCTGTTTTGGTAATCATGCTGAATCCAGGTGTGGTGATGCACGCCTATAATCCCAGCACTGGGGAGGCTGAGGCTGGAGGATTGCTGTGAGTCCAAGGCCAGTCTGAACTACAAAGTAAGTTCAAGGTCACACCAAATGCATAGTAAAACTGTCACAAACAGACAAATAAAAAAAGATAACCATGCCCAATAAAATGACTACATGACAATAAAAGACAACACCAGGTAACAAATATTTAAATCTTAGGTGTAGACTCTGAGAAGAATTTACCTCTGCTCCAGAACTGCCTTCAAAATCCTCGTAGTAAGACTAATGCCAAATTTTTGTTTGTTAAAAAAACAAAGATCTCAGGTTTGAGCCACCATTGAATCAGAACGGAAAAGAACAGCTTGGAATCTGCACTTTGAGCAAAATATCGGACATGATTTTTCATGCAGATAAAGTTTATAGAGTCACTGTGAGTTTTGAATCAAACCCAGCGAGACAAACAGTGCGTTTCTAAGCCCAATTTGTCTGGAGGATGGACTGGCGGAGAGAGAAGATCTGGATGGGCTTTTGGAAGACCCTAGTCAGGAAGTTTGACTTATTCGTGTGAGGAGGTACTTTTGTTGGTGCCAATATGAAAAGGGAATGGAAAGATGAGAACAAGAAAGGTTATCAGATCCCAGTGAACAGGACACAGAAGGAAGGAGTCTAAGGTGATTACGTGCCTTCAATCTAATGGGAACACTCTACCCTCTCTTCTCAGGGAACATAACCGCAGGGGAGGAGAGTGGCAGCTGCTGCCTGTGAATTCATGCTGATCCGGGGGAGGCTTCATACCCCACACATATGAGTCATGCTCTGTTTGGGAGTGCTTGTACCCACAAAACAAAACCAGAGCTTGCGCTGTGCGTGTGGCATCTCCCTCTTCCACCCACAATGAGGAATGAGTAAAGCTCCCTTATGCTAATACTGCTGTCTTTAGGAGGAAGTTAAGCCATGGGTTAAAGCTTCACGTAGTTAGTAGGTAATTTTATTTCAAAGGAACTTTGCACTAATCGTAGTGTACTTATAATCTTTTGTAATTACAAAATATTTTACAGGATTCTATCTCGCGGGCTATTTTATCTAATCTGTCTTCCAAGCAGCATTCTGAGCTAGACTGTATATGAGTCACTTTTTTTACTCAGTGAGGAGAGTTTCATCTTTGATTTCTTTAAATTCCATACAGCCCAGTGACCTCCTTTTCAAAGACTGGTCTTTAAGGGTCAAACCAAATGTCATCTCTTGAAAGTTCACCGAATTCCCTTTCACAATCTTTTATTTCTTTGAGTTTTTCTAGAACTTTCTACACACTTGTAATATTGCTCTTATTTCATTTACCTGTAATCTCTTTCTGTCCTGACTACACCATGCGTTAAGACAACATCTCTAAACCAAAGCTGCAACTACATTTATACCTAAGAATAGTGATGCCAGAGTTGAGACAGGGATAACAGAGAGACTTAGCCCTCAAATTCAGCTCCAGTACCGAAGGCATTTGATGGACATGATCAGGTTTCTTTCATCTTTAATCCTCAAGTTAGGCTTGGGAAAATGATTCTAGATAGTTAAATGATTTATGGAAGAATGCAGTTAGAGCAAGGGAAGAGAGGACACAACCCAGTCCCAAGGACATTTCTTCTGACCTCACTCTGTTTCATTTTAGTCAAGGCATGATTTTCATAGGGATCTCATTTAGGGTCCTTTTAGCTTATCTATTGTATTTTAAAATCTACCTAATTGTGTTCTATGGGATGTATTATTTACTAACCATGTTATACGGAATTCTGATACACTTCTGCCTTTTATCAGCTCAAGAAACACAGTAAATGTGCTTTATTAACTCTCTTACCCTACAACAGTCTGCATTGTCATTCTATCTGTGACATTTTACCTTTTTCTCAGATCTTTTTAGAAGGCATTCATGGATGAATTAGTTTTATGTATAGTTGAATCTGAAATTTGCTGGGACCCTTTTAAATGCATTGTGATAGTGCAAGTAGGTAGCATTTACCTGATTCCCTTCATCCTCTAATTTTGTCAGCCTGCTGAGCGGAGCTATTGATTGTGTCAGGTGTGATTTCTCTCCATAAGCCCACGCTGCTTATTGCTGAGGATCCCACCATCCTCTAGATTTTGATGAATTTCATCTTATTGGGGCTGTTTTATTATGTTACTGTTGATGTTAGACTTACTGGGCCATCATTTTCAAGTTCATTTTTCTTGCCTTTTGTAAAATGTGTACTTGCTCCCAAATATTTTGAGATTATCTCCCTTTATCATACAGTGGATACCACAATGGTTGAAATTTCACTATTTGGGACTTACACATTGCATTAAGAGCAACTATGAAAGAGAAGCCTCTGAAAATGCAAACATCAAGGGAAAGGTAACATATTTTTAACATTTTAGTGACAATTTTTTAAAGTCACATTGTTTTATACTGAAATATCACATGTACATGAAGAACCAGCAAAGGAGGGGATGTACTGAAATGGGGGGAAGGAGGACAAGTGGAAACAAGGGACACATGAAATGGTATCTGTGTCAGCGTCTTGTCCTTTGCAGTCAATAGCTCTCTTGTTCAAGAGAAAGATCATTAGGTATAGTTTTCCCATCTCAATCCCACAAACACGCCTATAGTAATACTAGAATAAGAATTCAAATCAAAAGAATGATCTACACCAAATTTTTTGTTAGTGCTAGTTTGCCGTACACAATAAACACATTCATCATAGGGAATCCATACAGGTGTATTGTACTTTAATCCTTTTTACATTATATTTAGAAAGGAAAAATTTTAATTCATAAATCAATTTTAGGGCAAATGAAATTGGAAAAATATGTGTAATTTAAAAGTTCTCTGCATATAAAATAGGTATACATTCTCTATACCATTAATAATAGTTAATACTTGTTGACTAGTTAAATGAGTGCCAGGGATTTTGCATGCAGTTACTCATTGAATTCTCTTCATAAACATATGAGACAGATGCTACTCTGCAAATCCTACTCGTAAGGCACAGAGGAGCTACTGGCCTTGTGAAGCTAAAGCAACAGGTGCAGAGGACGGGGTGCAGACCGAGGCAGCCAGCTCCTCTGCGCCACATGTGCCCCGGCCAGTGGGGCGGGGCCTGGGCCCACAAGGGCACAGTTTCTCCTTTTATTTGTGGCCTTCACTTTCTGCTGATCTTGTACTTATGCTTGCTTGTCCTGTTCTGGTGTTTTGTTTGTTATTAGTTAAATATGACAATATATAAATATTATGTAATGTAAGATATATAGATATGTAAGGATTCATTGTGTGTTAAACATAATAATATGTAAAGTGGACTTACTACATCTTGTAAGAGATGTGCATAAAGTCCTGGAGAAGAAACTCAAAGTCCTCTTAGTGGAATGGGTATCCCTAATGTAAAAGCATAGTGAATTCAGTGAAATTTTACTGATTTAAAATTTACAAATTCATGTATTGTATTTTTGGAGGAGTAGGAAATGTTTTTTATGGTATTTTGGGGGGAATAGGGAATGTTAACCACATGATCTGTAAAAAAAAAAATTGTTATTTAATGTCCAGAGTTTACAAATTACCCTGCTAGACATAGTAAAATAGAAAAGTTAATGTTAAATTCTAGTCAGTCTTTGTTAGGTATTTGTACTTTTATTCAGTTGTTTATCCATTTATTCATTTGTTCACTTGACAAATGTAACAAAAGGACCCATTTAGTTCCAGCTGGCTGCAAGGTATCTACTTCCATATAAGGAGAAAGGGTAACAATGTACTAGGCAGAGCTGTAGCGTATCTAGAATTGACAGACAAGTACATTCCAGTTGTTCTACGGTCAGTGACTACTACTGGATCTTTATAAGATTTCTTAGATTATTTTATGAATTCTAAAGTCTATTTTCCTGGAACATATATGTGATGTCAGGCAGCACTTTCTATTCCCACCAAAGTCATATGATTTAGTGGTCAATTTTTGATGATGCATATTAATACTGGCTTGGTGATGAGGATAGTTATAGCAATAAATAATAAGGATTATTCCTTTCTACTACTTAGACTCTTGTACTACTTTCACAATACACATACGTGTTTGAAAACCATTTAAGCTCACCATAGAAGTATGTATAGAATGTATTAATTTTTAATCAGTAAAGTTTTACTCTATTCTCTTATATAGTAATCTGTTCCCCGGTATTCTAGGTGTGGGGATTTATTTTCTCTTTCTCTCCCTGATATTTTGTTTTCTTGTATTTCTAGTATTTTAAGACGGGATCTCATATTGTAATTCAGGCTAGCCTTGAACTCACTATATAGCCTAAGCCATCCTCAAACTCATGGAAATCCTCCTACCTCAGCCTCCTGAGTACCAGTATTAGAAGAGTGCATGATCGTGTCCCACAAAGATTGGAGATTTAATATGTATTGGGCAATTCAACATCTGGCAAATGTTGCATGTTTTCTGAAAATAATATTTTCTTAGAAATAATCAAAATTCAATTTTTAGTACTAAGAATTTGAACTATGAATGAAGTGCTTATTATCAAGATGTAGGTCATAATTTTAATAAACTTGTTTGTTGTATTGTGCATGCCATAATTTGGTAGTTTAAATTTGGTCTAGCATACTTAGAAAAACTTTGTAGAATTATGTAACTACTTGGTCAATCTGATCCATTGCAACTGGGCCTAGAACATTAATTAGAAACATAAGTATAATTTTCTAACATGTGAGATTTTAAAGCATTAGTGTTATTTATTTTCATTTTTCTTCTCCACAGGAGTAGAAAGAATCCATTGGTTTAATTACACTGGTGAAGATAGTAAATTATTTTTCCTGGCTTTATCACTCCTCATTATTTTGTTTACATGAATAAACTTATTAAGACATTTAATTTGTAAGTACAAAGACTCCCATAAGCCACTCTTTATAGCTTCCATCTTTTATTCCCTATGTGAAAATGTAAAGTCCTCACAGCTGCTTTAGAGATATAAAAAGCTCCTATTTGTTTGAAAAAGCTTCAGTGCGCATAGGCAATGTTTAAAGAGGCTTTGGTAAAATAAAAAGCAAAAGGCTTTTAAAGCGGCTGTAGGGATTCTGTCACTGAGAAATGAGTCCAAGATGGCCGTGTATGTTAGAAAACCATCCGGCTGAGGTCACCGGTTGTTTCTTTAGGTTAGTCTGACAGCTGGGGTGGTCTTGCTATTCTGTGGAAGTCCTTACTGACCGAGGATTAAATTCAGCTCTATCCCCAGAGTCCTTCAAAATCCCTAGCTGACTAACTGTAATGCTCCAATTTAAGGGAAAAACCAAACAAAAAACCCCCAAGTAACTGTAACTTCTCAGTTACATATATCTAGCGAAGTCAATAAAAACTTATTTCTAGGATATCAGAAGACTCTTCTAGTTATGAAAGAGAATTAAAATTATGTAGGCATATTTTTATTTCATATTTAAAACAAGTTTCCACCTTGAAGTATTATATCCTTTCTCTCTGAAAATATAATATGCACATACCTGGTTCAACTAACAATAAGAGAACCAATGTTAGTTTCCTTGCTTTATATTGGTTGAATGTTGTTTTATGTGCTGTGCAAGATATTGTAGAAGATGTAAAAGTCAATAGGCCAAGTCCCTGCCTTCAAAAAGAGTGTTTTCACTTTGAGGGAGAAAAGAAATACATATATGAATAATTCATCAAATAGAAGAAACTACAAAAATATACAGAAGCTTTTTACGCTAGAAAATTCAGATGGCGACACACAAAGATGATTTACAAGATGCCATCAGTTTCTGAGAATATTACAGTAGTAGATGGAGTGTTGCAGAGAACATCCAGGTGCTGAAAAAAATCAGAACTTAATATCTAGCACTGCTAGCACTGCTACTTACAAGTTTATTGACTTTGATTTCCTTGAGGTAATATTTACCTTGTAGGGTTTTGTAACCATTAAGAAAATAAAGGCTAAGGTCAGGCTAAAGAAACTGGGCTCTTCTATTTTTGTTTAAATGAGACAAATTGTTCCCAGGTGTGCTTGAAGTAGAACTTCAATGCCGGTAGTTATAAGTAAATATCTACTAAAAGTAACATCCTTTTCTTAGCGGTAATATGTTCAATTTCAATTACTCATGTGTGTGAAGAGGACCACATAGATCTGGGGTCTTTTTTCAGGTCTTCCTCTGCTCAGAGCCGTATGTTCATTGCTGTGACCCAATCAGCGTAAGAGGGGGAAGTGTGCTCTCATTCATGGTTTCAGTCCAGTTGCTGGGCCAAGTCGCTCTGAATCCGTGATGAGGCAGAACATCATCACAGGGAGGTTGTGGTGGACAAAAACTGCCCACTTCATGGTGCCAGGAAGCAAAGGGAGAGAAAGGAAAAAGACGGGTGCAGACACCCCTTCAACAGCAGGATTCCAGTGCCCTAAATTCTGCTAACTAAGCCTCACCTCTTAAATATTCCACTGCCTCTCCATAGCACCTCAGGCCAGAGGCTCAACTTCTATCACATGGATTTTGGAGGACATTTATGATCCAAACCATGCCAAGGAGAAATGGAGAAAAGTGAGTGGAAAGGGTGTTATCCAAAGGGAGTACTGAAGTGGGTTATAGAACAAAGGAAGGGCGAGAGGACAAAATGTCCTCTAATGTAGTGAGAGACCTGTGTTTTTGCTCATGAATTGCTTCGCTGAAATTAACAGGGAAATCGAAAGTTCAATGCCTGGAAATTTCTATAGCAGTTTGATAGAGTAATTCTGTATTTGTCGATTTCACAATAAAATTTGGGTATTGTGTTTTCACATGTTTACATTTTTTTTTCTTCTCTTAACAGTATTGAATTTTATAGTTGTGTCAGTCTACAGTTATAGCTTCACTTCAAGCAGTTTGAAAGTCCTTTTCTAGTAGATTATTTCAGTTCCATTAATTGAAAGTTAATATTTAGCATAATGATTCACCTCCAGCTACACACTTTCTCCAGGTTTTTCTGTGATGTACACGGTATGCTTTTGTGTCATTTGAGGCTCTGAGGACTTCGTAGTATAATTCTGTCTGTGATGGCTCGAGTCAGGAACTTCTGGGAGGTGAAGGAAATAGTCTTTGGTGAGATGGAAAGCTTGGAAACAAGTAAGTGAAGATGTACTAATATAGAACATCGGAGAAGCAAGGGAATAGCACTTGTCCAGCAAACAACTCTGAGGCAAATGCCAAGTCTCCTGGAATACTTGCAGAATCATGGACGCACTGATACAGGCTAGCAGGTGCTACTCAGGTAAATACTAGCAGTCAGCACTGCCTTCCCTGGTGACATAGGTGTCCCTGTTTGAACTCTGGTAAATAAAGGGAATGAGGACCACAGGAGAAACTTCTGGCGTTGTAAGTTAGCCAAGGGGGAAGGGGAGAAAGCCATCTATGAACACAATCTCTGCCTCCTTCTCCCATTTCCTCTTCACTTTTGGGTACTTCTCCTTTGTGTGTGTGTGTGTGTGTTCGTGTATGTGTACACACACACACATACATGTGTATAAAAAAATTCCAAGGCACGATTGACACTAGATTGCTAGACTGAAGAGTCAGCAGCTCAGGATGAATTATCTTTGAAATTTCCCAGGAGGTCAGGAAAGTCAGCACTAGCTAACTACTCTCAGTGTTTAGGTGGTAAGCAAATTTTCCATGGATGTCTCATTTTACTCCTGCCTTTTAGAGGGGAAAAAAGTTGTTACATAAAATGAACAATTTTCCTATCAGTTTTAAACTTTTAGTTCTTAAAGAGAATGTTCAATAGCTTTAATGTTTATTTCTACAATACGTTTTTATTAGGCTATTTATTCCTAGTTCCCATCTTGACCAAGAAAAATACAACAAAGGCAGAAATACTTCATTTATAGGAGCCCTGAGAATTATTTTAATAACTTTATTTAAATTTTTTTAGATTATTATAGTTATGGAAAAAGATAGAGTTGTCCCATGAGCCATTTGCTGTTTGCCATGCAGGTAAGAAACACAAGGTAAGTGTCACAAGCAGGACATCCACATTATAGAACTTATTCAGATCTCATTAGTTTCACAGGTACCCATCTGTGTATGTGTTATTTCCATGTAAATTTATTCCATCAGTTGATTTATGTGACCACCACCCTGTCCAGATTTTGAGTGTCGCATTGCAAGGTTCCCGTGTGCTATCCTTTGAAGTCAAAGCCAAGTTACTCCCTTCCTCTCCCTTTAACGCTGGCAAACACTAATCTATTTTGATTTCTTTCTTATTGTTTCTGTAATACATAAAAGGAATAATACAGCATACAACATTACATGATGGGCTTTTAAATCAAGCATTATTCCCCCGAAGTCCATGTTGTATCAACAGTTTATTCCTTTTTCCTCCAGAGTAGCATTCTATGGTATGGATATGCCACAGATTTTTAAATTATTTGCTCACCACAGGTCACTTGGACTCCTCTGTTAGTATCTTTTCCACATAATTGAAAGACTGTCCTTCATTATTTGGCTGTGGAAATGTAGTATACGTTTCCTGAGCACTCAGATGTACCAGATGATGTGCTAACCTACAAAACAATTGCATGCAAGGGTGCTATTATTACACATGAGAACAACCAGCTTCAGGCAGGTTAAACGGCAGGCTCAGCTTGAGGGAAGTGGGAAAGCTGTAGAACTGGAGGGGGAGCTCAGCCTGTTTGATTCTGGTGGCTAAGATTTGATCTGTTCTATTCTCCAAAATAGCAAAATTAACCAGTCTTAGTTTTGTATTTAATTGCTTTTAGTTTGCCCAATATATAATTTCATGTATTTGTACAAAATTTCTGAATACATCGATGAAAAATGAAAAGAAATATCAAAATATATTTGACATATAAATGGAGAAATATTTACTTCAAATCACTGTTTATTATTTGCAAGTGCTAGTTTAATATCATTATCCTCTCAAGAACTTAGTCATGCGCAGGGAGTTGTCAATATTCTTCTCTCAGATGATCAGAGTTAAAGGGCTGAGTGGAATGCGGAGGAGAACAGGGGAAGTATTTGGGTCAGGAAAAGTGTAAAATCCTGACTTGAATTTATAGTGCCCTGGCGTCTCTAGTCCTCAGACCAAGAAGGAAAGTACATTGCCCTGGGGACAGTGATTACCCAGGAATCGATTTCAGATCATCAAGATCTGGAGATTAGTGCTGCTCTCGACCCAAGTGTACCCATTTAGTGATTTGTACTCCAGGCAGAAGTACTAGGAGGAGTCTTAATGCCTAGGTAGGATAGTAATGCACAGGCAGCGGACATGGCGGTCCCTACCTCCATGAGATGTCACCATGGGCCTAGGTGGGAATGGCAGGGACCCTTATCGGGAGGCTGAGGTTTGTCTTCTTTTGGGACAGTCTTGGCAGCCTTCTCTGGGCATATCTTAATCTATTCTGCCAGCTATAACACAATCCCTTGGACCGAGTGATTTTTAAAAAAATAGGACTTTATTGTTTAGAGTTCTGAAGGCTGGGAAATCCAAGATCAAGGTGAAGCAGATTTGTTGTTTGGAGAAGGCTTGCTCTCTGCCTTACAGATGGCATCTTCTCTGTGTCCTCACATGGCGAATTGGCCAAAAAGTGCTCTAGGTCCTTTTTTATAAAGACAGTAATCCCATTTACCTAATCACCTCCCAAAGATATCATCTCTTAATTCTACTGCCTCCAGGATGAACAATTTGGGCGACATAAACATTCAGACCACAGGAGGGTGGTTTCCAAACACAGATGTTTATATCTTAGCAAGAATTTAAGGAGAGTGTGGGTGAAAGGCAGCAGTGTTACAGTGAAACCCATCCAATGAGACTCATCCAGTGGCCAGTACGGTGGGAGCGGCTGCTACTATAACCCAAGAGTAATATGGAGTCCACTGATTCATGCCAAAAGCCTGAGCAATGAATGATGAGGTACTAATGGGGCTGTGATAAGGTCATCAGATATATAGGAAATACAATCAGGAGGGTGGGACTCTATCAGTTTCTTGTTCTTTCGGTCACCTCTTTTGATTCTTAGGGCAGTTTTAATGAAATTAGGTCTTGTGCTACTTTCAACAATTTCACAGTAGGCTGAGAAATCCAAGGTGCATATGATACTGTGTAAGACACATGCACATAAAATAGACCAGGAGTGGAAGCTCTAGTTCTCAGTTTGCAAAGGACCGTATTCTTCAGACAACTCATTTTGTCACGTACAGTTCTCATATGCACAATGCAAGCATCATTTTGGGTGATTTTTCAACATAAAAATTGTATTTTTTGAAAAGCACTGAACATCATGATGTTTTGGACTATCACACTTTTTTACTAGCTGTTACCATTGCTACATGAATCGAACAATGTACATTTCAAAATTAGTTTCATATATTTATCTGAAGATGTAGTTATACATGATATAAATATGATTATAGAAAAATAATGTATGAACATAGGATCCGGGGAAGATGGCGACCGGGTGAGCAGCAAGGGAGTGAACCTCCTTAATAAACACCACCAGCTCGAGACAGACTTGGTGAGCGTGAATGCCGGAACCTCGGCTGGGAAGTTTAAACTGGGCGTATTTCTCTGAGATGCCGAGGGAGATGTGGTAGGGCGGACCAGGCTGCCGGGGCGAGACGTGGGAAAGTCCCAGACGCTGCAGCCGGGGACGATCCCCGCGGGGAAGAAGCGGGGATCGGTCCAGGCGCAGTGGGAGCGCGGCCGCCTCGGGCCCTCCCACCCCCCGAGCCGGTGCAGCCCCCCGGCGGCTCCCGACAGAGATCGGCTTGCTAGCGGCGGAGACGCCCGGCAATCCCATGTTTCGCGCGTGTCGGGCGAGCCGCGCGGAGGGCCCCAAAAGCCGCCGGAAGAGGGAAGAGGAATTTGCTGGGTCCTAGCGCCCTGAGAGCGCGGACCCCTCGATCCCTCCCG
>PVLD010022744.1:0-28728 GCA_004027595.1 Dinomys branickii | reverse complement strand
ACAATGGAATATTATTCAGCTGTAAAGAAAGACAGTCTAGGGACTTTTATAGGCAAATGGTCACAATTAGAGACCATACTCATAAGTGAGGTAAACCAGATGTGCATGTGTAAACAGTGTATAGTATCATTAGTGTAGGAACCTGGAGGTGAAAATATAGATCAGGAGGTATGAAGGGAGACTGCTCAGGGTAGAGAGGAATTGGGATGAAGGGAAGGAGAGGAGGAAGAGGAGGATAGCTGAGTAGATATGTATGTATGTGCGGGATGGCTGATGTGGTTGCACTGTTGTCTCATGTCATATTGATGTGGGAAACAATCGGTGATTAGTTGTTTGATCAACCTTGTATGTCTATTTGTATTGTCCTGAGTATACACTTTGAAGCTACCAATGTGTAATACAGCAACCATTGTCGATCCCCTGGGACCTGTAATTCGGTTTCTGTACTGTTCTTGTGCTACTGTGTGTGTTTGTTAGTGTTTTTGTTCTTTTACTTTTAAAATAAAAAAAAAAAGAAAACAAAAGCGAGGAAGATTTGCAGCATTTTTCAACTTTCTGTACTGATGCATCTCTCAGACAGAGATGACTATCTGACTGAATGTGGATATGGGAAAGGAAAAAAATCCAGATTAGTAGTATTGCCCAAGAATAGTCATTTATTCGCCTGACATGTGGTTATTGAGCACCTACTGTACACTAGACATGATGCTATGACCTTGGGATATGACAGTGAGTAAGACAGGCTCTGCCCTGTACAGGTACTTACATTCTCGAGGAGACAGATATTAAAGAGTGACTTGCATGATTGATTATACAATTACATTTGTGATAAGTGCTGTAAAGAACATGCAGGAAGTGTATAGAGAAGGTGTAGAAGAGCCTGTTGAATTTGGGGTCAAGGCAGGCCATTGAAGCTGAGTTCTAAAGGATAAATAGTAATCCATTTGAAGTAAGGAAAGAGCATTCAGGCAGAGGGAAGAGAGCGTGTCTTGCAGATGGGAGGGTAATGACCCATTGAGCCAGTTTAACATCACACACATGGTGCAGATGTGCAAAGAAATATAACATTACTTTCTTTGATCAAACTCAGTTTTAGATAGAAGAAACTGTCTAGCTAATGAAGATAACACATCCTGTCCCCTTTTAGAATGCTTCATACAATTTATTAAAGTTTCTCAATGTTAATCAGTATTATTTGCCACTACCCAATGTACACTATTTTTTGCCACTATCCAAACCATTCCTGATATCCTTGGATTTCTACATTGGGCATTTTAAACTCTTTACCCTGCTCCAGAGCTTGAGTCCAGAGTTGGGTGGAATTGTGGGCACTTCTGTGCCAACTTGAGTGCTAATATTCCCTCTCTCTCTCAGCTAGAGAATGAATGGAAGGGAAGCAAGAGAACACAAGAAGCCAGATAGTAGGCCAGTGCAATAGTCCAGGTGAACAATCGCATTACTTGGACCAGAGATAGCGGTGATAATGCAAAAAATAGATGAATTTAAGACATATGGGTTAGGGAGAACAAATAAATCTTGGTGATTAATTGGATATGGGTGTGTGAGGGGTGGGGGTTTTCAGGAGAGGGTAGTGGCTTCTCAGTTTTGGTATAGATGTTGTCACTTATTGAGATATCAAACTGGAGAAATCCAGGTTTGGAGGAAGAAAACTGGGGAAGATTTTCTTATAGGAGAGGAAATGTATAATAGCATCTTTCTGGCAAACAGTTGGCATCCTTTGACTTGAAGCCTATAATTACTCAGCTAGACTATATGCTGGGTTGGTTCAAATCTTGAGAATTTTCTAACAATACAGTTGCCTCAACATGTCCATTTTGGTGTACAATTGGCATCTTACACTTAATATGTGTCTAGTGGAGTTTTGATCATCCTTCTGAAGCTGCTCTTCCTGTAATGCCCTTTATCTCAGGAAATAACTATCCCATTGCTCTGATTGAACCCCTAGATTCATAATCCTTCTTTCTTTTATACCCACATATGCAATCAACTAGTAAATCCTATCTTTTTTGCCTTCAAAATACATGCAGAATCTAACCATTTCTGCCTCCACTGCTACTCCATTTCCTCCAAACTACATATGATCATTTTACCCTTTTTTCCTGGGCTGGTACAGTAGCCTCTCATTGGTCTCCCCTCTGCCACTTAAACTCTTCAAGGGTCCATCATCCACAGCAGTGAGAGTGATCCTGTTAAAATAAGCAAGATCACATCACCCTTCTCATAGAATCCTTCTAAGACTCCAAAGTCTTAGGAAAATGAAAAGTCTTCACTGTGGCCTACAATGCCCTATATAATCTAATTTAAGCTGCCTCCCTGTCTTGGTTACTTTTCTCTTGTTGCTAAGACCAAATACCCAAACCCAAAATGAAGGAAGGAAAGGTTTATTTAGCTTACAGTTTGTGGAGGTTTCAGTCCATATTTGGCTCACTCTGAGGCACAGTGGCACATGGCAGAGGGCAAACTTTCATGGTGGCAGAACACAGCAAAAACAACCAGAGCAAAAGGGAGGAATGGCTGCAAGCAGCGTCTTTCTACCTCCCTTACACTGCAAACAGGCTGCCCCCACCCAGGGGGCATGTAGCTCTCACATACTCCCTTACCTCATGTATATTGCTTTCCAGCCACACTGGTTTCATACTGTTTATCCAACGTGCTGTTCATGTTCCCATCTCCTGATCTTTGTGAATTCTCTCCTTTCTGTTTGGGATGATTTTCCCTTTTATATATGCATGGAGTACTTCCTTACTTCCTATCCAAATGATATATTATCAGTGGAGCTTTCCCTGGCACATTACTACTGAAAATTACAACTCTAGTCCTACAGTAATCTCTATTTCTCTTCTGAGCATAATTTCCCCCAGGGTATTTATAAACACTTAAAGTTTAATGTGTTTGATCATTGTATTATCTGGCATATTCCCCCAACACCCTGCTAGAATGCACGCTCCCTGTGGGTAGGGCTTTTGTTTTTCTCTATTGCTATATCTTTGGTGCCTAGCTTTGTACTAGACTTGTAGGAAGATCCTCAGTGACTTGCTTGTAATGAGCCTGGCTGTGTTTTGTGTTTGGCCTTCTATTTGCAAGAAATATGACATTTGGCCAGCTGGAAGACTTAGGACTTGGAGGAGTCCTTGGGTTCAGAGTTTTTCAATGTCTTTGGTGTTTCTGTGACATTACCATTTCAAGTACTAAAATTTGTGGTTCTTTTCAATTAGAGTATTAGTTTTAACTCTGGAAACCTAGTACAACATAGAAGTAAGGACAGTGTTATTTGGCCAGGCTCATGCCTGCACTCAGCTACATTCTCAACTCTCTCCTCATTTGGGTCCCAGTAGACTCAGACTTCTCACATATTGTGTCAGTGATGGATTAAACTAAGTAATAAAACATTACCTGCCTTCTTATGCAGGCTCATTTTCTATAAGAAAAGTCTTCATGAAAATGGTGGTGGTCTTGGGATAGCAGCAGACAAAAGTGAAATTGTATTGTCAGTTGGGTCTTCGTCAAAGCCAACATGGAGAGGGAGTTAGGAGTGCAATAGTTTTATTGAAGGTAAAACTTGTGAAAGTTAAGAGGGGGCTGAAACAGGAATAAGTGGTGAATACCTGCAGATTGTGGTGCAGATCTAGCAAACAATGAAGCCATGAACTCTGGAGCAAAGACTGCCATTAGAAGATGCCAGTGTTATGCAAAGTGGCCAGTCCCTGATCCTTTTGCTATGGTGAATGATTTCATGGGGCTTCCTAAGAAGAACTTGGTCGCAACTCCAAATCTGAAATGGGTCCTGAGGCATTACAACTGGTGCTGTCAGCTGAGTGAACTCTGCAGCAAGTTCTTTTTTGAAAGACATCTAATTTGCATCTGTATATGGGTACCATGTACACTTACTTAAATGTTATTTTGGTAATTTCTGGTCCACAGTGGGTCAGGGAGGGAGGAACAACTTAGGCAGGCTTATGTAATAGTCCCCTGGATTTGAAGATGTAGGCCTGATCTGAATTACCTGAGATGTGATTGGTAGCAACATTTCTTTTCCTTTTTCTCTTCTTCCACTTTGATTGGAGAAGACAAAAACCAGTTAACTAACTGGAGTTTTATAAAGGTACTTGAGATAACTGTCTCAACATAGAAGCTTTTGAAATTAACCAAACTTATCTTTTAGGGACAGGGCAATCCCAGGGTAAGGGAGAGCATCAATCCTATTTATATATTTTAAAATATCTCTCACAACTAATGCAAATCAAGTGTTTTAAAATTTTCAATCATTCCCATCAGTGCACACTTCAAGCAGCAAACTATCACTGGCAGTTATTACATCATCTTAAAGAATTCCACTCTCTTGTAATCAATTAAGCTCATTACACCTGAATAACCGTTGCCAATGATGTATAATTTAATCTCTGCAAAATGATTTATTTATGACTGTAAGGCCTACTAACAACTTCCCAAAGCCTCACTCAGTAAAGCATTATACAGTTTCCTCCTGAAGACATTCTAAACCTTAGGGAATTTTCAGTATTTCCTTGGGGCAAAGTGCTGCAGATGGAAAGAACAGCCCATGAAAATTACCTGAATATCTTGCTTTTCCTTATCTTTCTCTAGTGGGGCATTTTTGAAAGAATTCTCCTCTTTCTTGATATCGCTTACTTAAGTCACCATATGTAACTAACTCACTCAGGTACCCTTATATTTGGCTACCAAGTCCCCTAAATCTTCCTTCTCAGTGAGTATTTAACAACCCTTAAGAGTTTTGGCTATAATTTAAGCAGTTGCTCGATCACCAATATGTGGGCTACCATCTTCCCATCCTGGGAATGGGGACACCTTTTCACCAGTAATTCTACTGTGGTTAGTTTTAGAGCTCCTTTTAAGAGTCATTGCATGAAATTTTACCCCACTTCACACATGTTTGACAGCTAGAGAGAAATCTTCTCAAACTATAGTAAAGTGATGTGGGATTTATTGCCATGTTAAATGCTACACAGCCACTCAAGGATACAAACTCAGCCGTGGCCATGTTTAAAAAAAAATGGGACCTGAGATGTCAGGCACTGAAAGGAGTCATGCCAACTGTTATTGGGACCATGGCACAATTTCTGCTCTTAGAAAGTTTGCTTGGTTTTCTTATTCATTTATTTATTTATTTATTTATTTATTTATACACTGTTAGAACTTTAACCTCTGTGTGGCCCAGGCTTACTAGAACACTAATCCTGCCCTGTCTTGACTTCAGTCTCTTAATGTCCTGATTTTGGAATTCAATTTCTTCAGTCCCAGGAGAAAATATCTAACTGACTCAGATTGGGTCAGGTATAAATTTCTAGTCTATTCAACTATGACTGAGGAAGGGGATGATGTAACTTGTACATGATAGTTTATCTTTATTATGTCAACTTGATTGTCTTGGGGGCTTCTCAGGTGATTGCTGTAGCACATTTCTGGGTGGGACAAGGAGGCATGACTTTGGAATCTATACTTTTTGCTTCTGCTCTGGCACCATTCCTTGCTCGGCTTCCTGACTGCCATGAACTAATCAGCTTTGCTTTGCTATGCTCTTCAGCTGTGGTGTTTCTGTCTTGGAGCCTGACAACCATGAATCACATCCCCTGAAACCAGGAAACAAATTAAAACTCTCCTTAAAGTTTTGAGTATTGTGTATTGTGTCCAGCAATGAGAAATCTGTCTAAAATGAAATGGTTCTCAGTAAGCTTGTTATGTCTAGGGTAGAAGATGAAGCAGATTTTCTGAGGAAAAAATGTAGGTGGCATGGTAATTATTGGCATGTCAAATGAAAATCAGGATTCGGTTTCTTGTGGAATAGAAAGTAGCTACGAGGAATAAGAATCCAAATAAGTGTTTAGAATAATTTTATTATCAAGTGGTAGTCTAGCATAGTTGTTGGAGACCACATTGAGGCAACATTGAGTAGGCTTTGAAATCAATCAGTTGGCTTTCTATATTAACTTATGAGTCTTCCCCAGGCCTAAGTGATTTGCCTGAAGAGACAGCTGCTGGCATACATAAGTGGAACTCTGTGCCAACAGTCAGGGTTGAGGCCTGTAGTGGTCTGTGACACTGACATCCCTAAAGGCAAGATAACGCTGCTGCTGCAGGTGCCAACTTTTGGTCAAATTTTCAAGGGCAATACTGCTAATCTTAGAGGTCAAATAGCTCTCTCAAAGATTTATTGCTTGGAATGTCTTCATTCTTCACAAGGCCTTGCTCACTTTTTCATGCCATTTTGCCTCAGCTATTCCCTGCACTTTTCTATATGCCCCCGATGTCACGTACCTAAATAAGTAGTGGACAATTTGGAGATGTCTTTGTCTTAGCCACAAGAGCTCTGACCTTCCTGGACCCCCCAAAACCACATTGCATTGTCTCTTTTGCTTTATCATTCCTTGTATATACTTGACTTTACTGTAAACTTGTCCATAAGATTGGGAGAAAGGCCATTTCCCAATACATAGTAATTAAGAGCATGGACTCTGGAGTTATATTTATAATCTATGTGACCTTAGATGTGTACTTAACTTCTTTGTAGCTGAATTTCCCTATCTGTACAATGGGTATAATGATATCTATTTTATAATATTGTTGTCATTAGTTAGTACACACAAAACATAACACATGTTATTTATTTACAGTTATTGACATTTTATTGGATGACAAGTTGTCATTAACTGGCCAATAGGTTTATTATTTAGCACAGTACAGTATTTCACATTTTATTTATATAAGTACTGACTTTTATTGTATCTATATACCAGTGTCTCTATTACTTAATTAAATTTTTGTTTAAATTAAAAAACTTACAGAAAGAGGAGTCTTAATTACATTTCCTTAAAAGAAGGAACACTTTATCATTACAATAAATGAATATCCTGTATTGCCTTAAATAAATATATATAAATATAATAAAAAGTACAGTGTTACTGAATTCTAACTAGATATACTTGCATGTTTAGAGCTGGAGGCTTTCTGTAAAAAATGAAAGAAAAGTAAAGTAAAGAAAGAGATCAGCAAGTGTTAGAGAGTATTAAAGACTAACACAGTGAGTCTAAACTTTGGTAGTGATGTAATCAGAGGATTAAAAAGAATTGAGCAGGGCATAATGCTCTCACTATGTGATTAATGCTGTTTAATGGTAGGTGAGAGACCTGCTGAAAGCCATCCCTGAAGTTATCTTTCCTACTCTAGTAGTACAAGTTCCACACATGGGAAACCACTGTTCTGAAGGAACTAAGAGCATATAAACAAGGAAAAGACTATAAATGGTGCTTTGTTCTTTTTTGACTTCATTTTCTCCACACAAGAATTATAGCTCAACAGAAGTTAGGGAGTTTTGTTTTGTCTGGAGTTCATATCTTTTCCACAACACTTACTAACTGGGAGCTAAATTATCACTTCTTGTTTCCTTTTCTGCAACATGGGGAGAAATACTAACACCTAACTTGAGGAGTTATTATGAAGATGATACATGACAACACATGGGAAGAGTTTAGCACAGGTACTAATTAAAATAAGTTCTAATATTATATGTGTTTTATTTTATAAGAGGAATTATATGTATATGGACTTGCTTCTTACTCTTAATAACTTATAATTATCCCCCATCTACACTCATATAAATGTACATCACTTTAAGAAGTATATACCATATTTTCTTTAACTGGCTCTATGCCTTTGTTGGGAGGCAGTCACACTGGTGTGTGTGCATGTGTGTTGTGTATGTGTATATGCCTTAGTTACCTTTTTCTCATTACTGGGACAAAATACCCAACACCTAAAATTAAAGGAAGAAAGGTTTATTTAGCTCACAGTTTGTAGAGGTTTCAGTCCATAATCAGCTGGCTTCAAGGCAGAGTCATATGGTGGCTGGGGCCTCAGAAGACAGCAAAAGCAGGAAGCAAGGCTCTTCCCCTCCATTATATTGTATGCAGGCTACCTACCCTAGGGTGAGCGTAGCACTCACATAGCCAATCCCAGCACTAGACAATGAATGAATCACACACTCTAGACTCAGCCACTTCCCAAAAGTCTGTCCCCATAAGCACATGAAGCTTTGGTGGGATATATAGACACAAACTATATATATGTATACACACACATGGAATATATAGATATATATATAATATATAAGGAAAGAGACTTCAGACTCTAAAGCATTAAGGAAACCTGAACATATCAGAAGTAGCCCCATCTTCTATGCCTCTGTTCTCTGAAACAATGTCAACAGCAACTTCATTCTTTCCAATAGTGATGGCTTATCTACACATGCCAGAAATACTAGCTGGCTCTAGGTGTCTAATTCCTGCATGAGGTCAAGGAAGGCTTGATTGACATGTAAGTGGACAAATGATTTCATTTAAGAGGTTTGGAGACCATCTGCCCAAGGACAGGCTTAAGTGTGTGGAGTGGAAAAGGAAGTGTGTGGCCAAAGGCCTGAAGGGATTGAAAATGACTGGAATGATATGTGGGTGAGTGGAGACAAAACCAAGACTCACCAGTAGAGAGGTGAAGAGAAGAGGCAGGAAACCTTTACAGGCTCAATTTTGTATCTTTTTTTGCCTCCTGTTTATGGTGTCAAAGAAACAACAAATGACATTTCAGTGCCTTTCTTGCACAATGTCTCAACTTGGAAATATTCAATAAATATTTATTGAGCGAATGAATAGATTTACACCCCTGATTACATAAGAAAAAGGAAATCTTGAGCCAGGCACCCAGGAGTGGCAGGGATGCCATCTAGTAGTGAAAGCACTGTCAGATTTGGCTCCTCAAAGAGAAGCCAAGTCTGAGCCCTGCGGTCTGCGGGGGCGACCCTGAGGACTTGACTGGGTCCCCGGGAGCACCTCAATGGGACAGAGCCTGGTGGTGCACAGGGGCGACCCCGTGGACTCGACTGAGCCCTGGGAGCACTTCGACGGGGCAGAGCCCAGTGGTTTGCAGGGGGCAACACCAAGGACTGGGCCTCAGGCGGTGCTGAATTGAGGTGCTGGCAGTTCACAGGGTAACCCTGCTGACTCAGCCAGACCCTGATCTTGAGGGCTTGTCAATGGGGGCTTGACCCTAGTGAACCTGGTTCCCTGCCTATCTAACATCTTTGAGGATGGGTGCTTTTCCTCTTCTTGCCATAGCGATTTGTGTGCACACGTTTGTTACAGCATAATTTGAAGCAGTCATGTCTCTTCCCAATGTGAGAGCCCGAGGGAGTAAATAAACCAGAAAGTACAGTTATTATCAGAGGGAAGACGACTGATTGAGTGGTAGAACAACGGAGATGAGGGTGGAGAAAATTGATTAATCAAACGAGCCATCATCTGTATAACTGTGTAACAGATACGAAGATAACATTATGTAATACAGTATCCAGTGCTAATTCCCTACTATCTTCTGTATAATTTTGTATTTCCTTTATTGTTTCTGTGTTATTCTGGTTTATGTGTCTCCATTGTTTTGTCTTTAAAATTAAATAAAAAAAGAGAAGCCAAGTCAGAAAATAGTGATCAGAGGCAAATATGAAATGATATAGTTGCCTCATAAATTTAAACACAATAGCATTGCTTTATGTGCTACTGGAGGAAAAAATCTGGAAAGAACCATTAGAAGACTTTCCATATCTTCTATGTGATACCATAAAAACATGACATTTTATCCAAGTTTATGACTCCACTGCAAAAGAAAAGTAAGCCATTAGTAAAGGTAAGGAAAGATACTGATTACACATTGCTTTGGTCAAGTCCACTTACAGAACATATTGAATTAGGCTATGTGGTCCTCAAGAGCAAAATGTACGAGTTATTTTTGGTGGGCCTAGAGCAATTCTAAGTAAGTGCAAGGCTGTTTTCCTTGGGCTGCTCTTTCTGTGTACCAATATCACTCCCTGTATGTACTTGACATGCTTTTAAGGTGCAATGCTTGGAGCACAGGTAGCTTGTATTGCAGATCAAGTTGTTATGACCCAAGTACTTTTAGAGCAGTGGCTCAAATTTATTTGAAGCACAGTAGTTCAAATCAAATATGGGTAACAAAATTTGAATTCTGGTTGTGCCTTGTCTCCGCTGTGGGTGTTACTCATAATTTTACTGAAATGCTGCCATATAACAAGTTACTATCAAATATTCCTTGTTTTTTCCACTTACATTGGATGACTGTAGCTCTGTTAGGTTGAGTTAGGTTTGGCTGGGCTTGGTTCTAAGATGCAGGTTGGATTCTGGTCTGTTCTGTGTATTCTCTCATTCTTGGGGAGCCACTTATGGTATGTTCCTTCATGGTGGACAGCAGAAGATTAAAAAAAGAAAATCAAATCACCTAGGCCCATTTACAACTTCTACTTTTGCTATGCCAATAAACATTTCATTGACCAAAGCCTATATCAATGGAGCAGCAGTATACTTCTCCTATGGAGGGGAACACAGCAAGAAGGGAAACTGAGTAAATAATATAATCGAATACACTATGGGATCCTGGTTAAGATGAAAAACCTCTTTACCTCAGATTTTATTATCTGAAAAATGGGCATTATAATGTATCTATCTCAGAGGATGCTTATGAGTTGAAATGTACATGAGTTAATAAGTACAGCATAAAGTATGGAAGGATGCCTTGCCCACAGTAAACACTCAATAAATGCCAATTTTTCGTTTTTATAGCTTTTTTGCTATTTTTACATTTTAATTTTTATTAGTATGTGTTTGCAGTACATAATGATTACATTCATTACAGGGAATTTGGTACATATACATATCACATACTAATTCTTTTTATGTCCCCTTCCCTCTTCTCCTTCCTACTCCATCATACTTAAGCTATTTTCTAAGTAAGAAAAGTCAAAAGTTCTTGATTTCTAGGAACTCAAATCTAACAAGTTCTGACATAGATATACTGTTTATACTGATGGATATGTTAGCACATATTAGAAAGATAATAAAATGTAGCTGGAGTAAATAAAACTTTGATCAGAACTCAACTAGCCTGATTCTAAGCATTTTTGACTGTTAGAATTGCAGGGAACCCTGGATAGCCTATCTTCTCTGAAAGATCCTTGGATTAGTCTGAAGATAGAGGTTTGGATGAAGTCTCTACCACTTGGGCACATCCTGAGCCTGCTTTGAGATATCTATAAGATTGACATAATGAAATTATTATGGTGATAGGGTAACATACAAACATTGCATTGAAAAATATATGGCACTGTGTAAATGGTATTTGGAAAAAAGACATAATAGGTACATATCAAATATGTAAAACAATTTAAAAATTTATTTTCCAGTATACATCCTAGGGTCAGTGAGCTTTTAATTCAATTTATCTAAGTTTTTCTCTGTATTTCTACACTGAGAATCTACAGCACTCAGAATAACCCTAAGATAAGTGAAAATCCTAAGTTGTCTAAAAGAACACTACTATTCTTCTTATAAAAGCAAGAACACTAATAAAGTTTTAAAAATATTAAGATTTAAGTGTGAAACAGAATTTTCTGGTTAATCATAAAATTATATGTATTTTTAATATATGCAGTTATTGTTCATCAAAGTTTGAATAAGATGTGAGAATTTTAGTGCTGATAAATTTTGTGAAAAATGTGGGTTAGTAATTGTAGTGAGAGAGGTAGATTGATTTAGAATAGTGTCTAAGTGGTAGGGTCAGAGAATTAGATTCAAATTTCAGATCTGACACTTAAGGAACAGTTCCTTGGACCTCTTTCCTTCTCTGTACTTTGCTGAATCATGTCAAGGATTGTCAGAGAACAGAAGTTCCTTTCAGCCAGAAACTTTGTTTAGTTTTCTGCTCTATCCCTAGTACTTGGAACAATATTTGGCAAAATAAACTTTAGAGCTAATTTGTCAAGTGTTGAACACAACATGCAGTGCATAGGTACTTTTATTATCATGAGGGGAAGAATAATGCTTTTAGGAAAATTATGTGAGCTCCATTTCTAGTCAAGCAGTGGGTAGAGGGCTCAAACCCAGGGTAGAATTTCAGGAGCTTAAGGAAAGATAGGCATAATGCCAAAGGCATTCAATGCACTACCACAAGGTGTGGAGCTGGAGTAGACAACCAAGCAGCGAGCTCCAGTGGAATATCATGCCAAAGAAACTTGGCAGAGAATGGACAATTTCAGCATGAAATTCAGAGCCTGACATGGTGTGACAGTATTTGGGGGGAGGGGTTTGGAGAATTAATTAGGGTTTTTTGAGGTCAAGATGGAGCCCCATAATGGGTTTAGTGTCTGTGTAAGAGGGGAAGAGATTATAATCTCTCTCTCTCTCCCTCTCTTTCTCTCTCTCTCCCTCCTCTTCCTCCCCTCCCCTCCCCTCGTCCTGTTCTTTGCCTTCCTGCCCTCCTCTTTCTTTCCCTCTCTCTCTTCCTCCTCCTCTTCCTCTCTGTACTACACAAAAGAGGTCATATGAAGACAAGCAAGATGGTAGGTGCCTATAAGCCAAGAGATGAGAACTTAGAATGAAACCTACTTACTGGCACCATACTCTTGGGCTTATTAGTATCTAGAATTGTGAGAAAACAAATGTTTAACCTACCCTGTCTATGGCATTTTGTTATGGCAGCCTGAGCAGACTAAGACATCTTATATCTGTTAAGCATTTAACATCCAGAATATATGAAAAAATCCCAAGATTCAATAATAAAAAGATAACTCAAATTTTAAAATGAGCAAAGGTTTTGAGCAAACATTTTTTTCTAAGAAGACATTCAAATGGTCAATAAGCACATGAAAGATCCTCAACATCATTGCTCATTAGGAAAATGCAAATCAAAATTACAGTGAAATATTACTTCACACCTACTAGGATGATTATAAGTTAAGAAAAGGAAAATAACAAGTGTTGGTGAGGATGTAGAGAAATTAGAACTCTTGTTCAGAACTAGTAAGAATGTAAAATGGTGTAGCTGCTACAAAAACAGTTTGGTCTCTTCCTAAAAAGCTAAACATACAATTGCCATGTGACCCTGAAACTATTCCTAGGTGTTTACCCAAAACAATTCAAGTCAAAGACTCAAAGAGAAATATTGTCTTAGTTATTTTCTTCATTGCTGGAAGAAAATATTCAACACTCATAATTTAAGGAAGGAGAGGTTTATTATGCCTCACAATTCATAGAGGTTTTAATCCACAGTCAGTGACTCATCTCCTCTGACCAGGCTTTACCTCCAAAACCACTTTTAGCTATAAACTCATCACTCATGAGAGGACTAATCCACTGATGAGTATCACATGTCCATGATTCAACTGCTTCCCCAAAGCCCCCCTCTGAGCTTGTGAAGCTTTGGGGAGGACATCTAGATATAAACTAGAACACATGTATACAAATGTACATAGCTGCATTATTTCTAGTAGTCAAAGGGCAGATAGAAACTACTCAAGTGTCTACCAATAGATGAATGGATAAATAAAACATCATATATACATATGTTTGAGTGTTATTTAGCCACAGCAAGGAATGAAATGTTGATACATGCTACAATATGGGTGAACACACTGAGGACATTATGCTAAGTGAAATAAGCCAGATATAAAAAGACAAATTTTGTACGATTCTACTTACATAAAATATCTAGAATAGGCAAATTGATAGAGATAAAATGCAGATTAGTGGTTACATGGAAGGAGGGCGGAATGGGCAATTATAGATGGATGGTTACAGAATTTCTATTTAGGGTGATGAAAGAATTTTGGAAATGAACAGAGGTGATGTTTACACAACATTGTGAATGTATTTAATGCTGCTGAATTGTACACTTAAAGCAGTACATTTTGCCATGCATTTTTATACAATAATTTCAAAGAAGAAGCAGAGAAGCAACACTCTCACTTGGGGTCACCTTCATAGGCCAAGGATGTCCTCTCCCCCAAAGAACACCAGATCATAGCCTTTGTGGGTATACCTATGTTATCTTATTCCAGATATGTTATCTAATCTGGGAAAGGGAATTTTGCAGATGAAATTAAGTTTAAAGAATCTTAAAATAAGGAGATTATTCTGAGTTATGTGTGTGAGCCCAACATAATCATAAGGATCTGATGTTAGAGAGCCTGGCAGTGTTAGAAGGATTCATTGTTCCTACCTTTGAAGACAGAGGAATGGGGCCATAAACCAAGGAATTTAGGAGACGTCCAGAAGTTGAAAAACAGCCAGCAATGAAATGTGTGGACCTCAGTCCTTTAACTCCAAAGAATTGAGTTCTGTTAACAATTTAAATGAATGAAGAAGCAGATTCTTTGTATTTTAGGGCTTGCAGAAATGAATGCAGCCCTGCAGATTTACCTTGATTTTACTATGGTTCAACTTATGTTGAACTTACAGACTATAAAATAACAAATTTCTCTTCAAAAAAAGAAATGGAGAGGCTACTGCAGAGCAGGGTCTTATTATATGATTGGAAGACTGCTAGACCTTGATGAGGGATTTTGTGGAGTTGGTGGAAAATGGCAAAAATGACCATCAATGGTGTTGTACCAAACTGTATTTTCCCAAGTTGGCTAAAACAGTATCTCTGATTGCACATACTCTTCTGCAATGGAAACTTGCCACTCCTCTTAGAGGCCTTTCCCTTTAAATATGGGCTGGACTGAGTGTTGCTTATAAACAAAGTCATGACATAAAACACTGCTGCTTGATCTCTGAGGCTATGTTCTGAAAGACCATACAGCTTCTGCCTGGTTCCTTTGAATACATGTTCTCCACATGATATTTCTTAAGACATTACCTCTTGGAACCTCAGCATAGGAAACTCAACACAGATAGGTCACATGCCGATGCTCTGGTTGATAGTTCAAACAGAGCTCAGCCTTGGAGTCATCCAAGCCCAAGTGGCAGACAGATGAATGAAGATGCCTCCAAATAAAACCAGCTTTCAGCCATTTGAATCACCTCCACACAATCTGAGTCTATGTGCTCCCAAATTACAGCACATGGATGAGGTATTCTGACCAGGTCTTATCCAAATTCTTAACTCATGGAATCTTTGTGCATTAAAAAGTTGTTTTATGCCATTGTATTTGGAGTATCTACTAATCAGGGTTCTCCAAAGAAATAGAGCAAATAAGCATGTATACATGTAGGCAGAATTTATTATGAAAGGATGGCTCATGTAATTATGGAGGCTGAGAAGTCCCATGATCTGTCATGTCTAAGCTGGAGACCTAGGAAAGTCAGTGGTATATTTTAAAGATCTGAGAACCAGAGTGCTGATGGCATAGATTGCAGTGTGATTCTGAAAGCCCGAGGACTAGGAGTACCAAGAGTAGGCAAAGATTGGTGGCCCAGCTCAGAAATCAGGCAAAGGGTGAATGAGTCCAAACTTGTTTTGCCCTCTTTGTTCTAATCAGGCCCCTTCACATTGGGAAGGGTCATCTGCAGCAGTAAGCCCACCAATTCAGACATAAATCTTTTCCCCCACAGGAACACCTTTACAGATACCTCCAGAAACAATGTGTTAGCGGGTATCTAGGCATTTTGTTGCCCAGTCAGGTTGACAAATAAAATGAACTATATCAGACTGTTTTGTTACAACAGATAACCAGTAAATTTGAAAGAAGAAGAACCAGAATTTAATAGCACCTACAGGGAGGGAAGGAGGTCAAGAGGCAAAAATCATTAATTTGAATCTCTTGCTCAAGGACTATGGGAATCATGGTCCTTATTACTCATGGCAAGCAGATTGCCAGGAGTGGAGAAGAACTGAAAAAGGAAACATCATTTTCCCTCTGCAGAGGAGCAACATCAAAAGAGGGGATCTGTTATGGTTGATACACTGTGTCAACTTGGGAAGTCTAGAGGTTTGGCTGAGTGATGCAGCAGGAAGCCAGGGTGCTTATTTTGTATACATCCTGAGCCTGTGGAAGAGGAGGGCATGGAGACTATGTGAGAGGTTCGCGACTCTTGGGTGGGGGTAGGCTGTTTACAATGTAAGGGAAGGAAAGAGGCTGCTTGCAGGCATTCCTCCCTTTTGCTGGTTGTTTTGCTGTGCTTGGCTGCCATGAACAGTTTTTCCCTCTGCCATGTGCCGCACTGCTTCTGAAGCAGCCAAGTATGGACTGAAGCCTCCACAAACTAAGCAAAATAAACCTTTCCTTCCTTGATTTTGGGTGTTGGGTATTTTGTCACAGCAACTAGAGAAAAATAACCAAGACAGACTTGGTACCAGTGGAGTGGGGTCATTGCTGTGAATATACCTGACCATGTGGTTCAAGAGACTTTGGAAATTGCTTGTGGGAAGTTTGGAAAGGTTTGGAGATGTCTGGTCAGAGCTCAGAAGACCAGAAGGCTGATAGAAATCCTGCCAGTACAGACCAGGTTCGGGAAGTTTCTTTTGGGAAGGATTTCACTGGTTGTTGGACTCCAGATCATGTATGCTATGGCTTGGCAGAAAGTTTGTCTACATTTTGCTCGTGTCCAGAGACTTTGCCTAAGACTGAGATTAAGGGCAACAGCGAACTGATTAATCTGGCAAAAGAAATTTCAAGGCAGTCGAACATTGGGGCAGTGGCATGGCTATTGTTGGGGGCTTTTAGCCAGATTTGTATTGAGACTCAAGAGCAAAGAGCCCAGCAGGATGATTTAAAATGTGAGTTTGGCTAGAAAGGAAGCTCCAGTAAAACTGTGGACTGCAAAGATAAGGCTGAAGTGATCTCTATTGCTATGAAGGAACAAGAGAATGGAAAAGATGGCCTGAGGGCATCACAAGCAGCAAGTCTCCACCCTTTGCAGCCTCAGAACTGTAAAGGTGAGAGATCTTGCTTTAAGAAGGAAGCTAAAGAGCACCATGTTCCAGAATGTGGCAGCGGCCACACCAAGTTCCAGAATGGAGGCAGCATAGAGAATTTGCTTCTCAGAATTGGATTTAGTGTGCCCAGTGGTCCAGGCACTTGACCCCTATGGCCAAGAGAGAGGAAAGTTTGGCTACTGCTCCAGGTGGCAGCAGACCTTGGCATCATCCACGCGGCCCTGGCTTTAAGTGCAAGGAAAATGCAAGACTTCTGAGGTTAAAGAGGCTTCCACCCGTATTTCAGAAGGCCTGGGAGGCCAGGCAGTGTGCCCCTGAGAGGGCAGTGTGTGAAGCTGTGAGTGTGAAGCAGAAGGTGCCCTGGAGACCTCAGAATTTAGAAAAGACAGGAACGTCGATCATCAGAGGAAAGCTGCAAGGAGAGAGCAAAGCAGGCCTAAGAGAGAAGCCATGGAGTCTGTAACCAACAGAAGAGCCATAGGGGTGGACTCATGCAAGCCCTTTGGAGCTCACAATGTAAAACATGTTGCTACAGATGCTGGATGTGGAATTACAGGACACAATGTTAGCCCTGCTGGATTTTGGACTTGCTTTGGTCCCAATGCTCTGTATTACCCTGTTTGTACCTTTTGGAATGGTAATGTTTATTTTGTGCCTTTAAATGTTGGAAGTGTTTAATTTTCATTTGTTCGGGGGCAAAATGTTATGGTTGTAATGTAATAAAATGGCTTTGTATCTGGAAACTGGTTTAAGGAAATGTGTCTGTTTGCCAAGTTGACAAAGGGTGGAATGTTATGGTTGATACATTGTGTCAACTTGGGGAGTCTAGAGGTTTGGCTGAGTGATTTAGCAGGAAGCCAGGGTGCTTACTTTGTACACATCCTGAGCCTGTGGAAGAGGAGGGCATGGAAACTGTGTGAGAGCTACATGCCCCCTGGGTGGGGGTAGGCTGTTTACAAGGGAAGGGAAGGAAAGAGGCTGCTTCCCTGCCATTCCTCCCTTTTGCTGGTTGCTTTTGCTGTGCCTGGGTGCCAGGAACAGTTTTGCCCTCTGCCATATGCCACTCTGCCTTTGAAGCAACCAAGTATGGACTGAAACCTCCACAAACTGTAAGCAAAATAAACCTTTCCTTCCTTAATTTTGGGTGTTGGGTATTTTGTCTCAGCAACTAGAGAAAAGTAACCAAGACAGGATCCATTCAATTTTAATGAAAGATTTACATTTGGGTTCCCTATAGCTACTCTCATCACTATAAGGAACACCAGTGTAATTCCACAAAATATTAAAGTTTCAATTTATTGCAGCAAGGATGACCCTGAGTAAGGGTTCACCAGCCCATAAGAATTATTGTCAGTTGGCTAAATAGAGTAGAGATCTGCATATTGAAGGGCCAATGAAGAATGTGTTCCAACATATTGGATTCTAATGAAAAACTGTTAAATAATAAAAATATCACTAATTCTTGCTCCAGGCCTTTTCAAACAACCTAAATTATAACTGTTCAATAAACATAAAACTGAAAAAATTATGAGATTAAATAATTATGTCCAGAATCAAGCCATTGTCAACGGATCCAACAAAAATGTTCTCTAGCATTCCACAAACCAACAAAAAGCATGCTGTGGTACAGAATAAATAAGGAGGACCTCTAACTGAACAAGAGATTTATCACAATTTGTACCTACAACATTGGGTACCGGGAAAGTTAGGAAAAAGTAGTAGACTAAAGGTAGCTAGAGTTTATTTAACAAAGGACTTCTTCAAAAGAACCACATGAAAAGCAGGATTTTCTTTCTTTTGTTATTAAGAAAGATTTCAACAGGTATTCACAGCTAAATTCTTTAGAATCTTCTCGAATTTGCATCACCATTCATTAGAACTGTCACTAAAGAGCACCACTTAGCCAGAGCCTGTGGTAGAAATCTATTTTCATACGCAATGTTGCAGCAGTGCTACATTAATTTTGTTCTCATTAAACTTCTTTCCTTCTGTATATTCTGGTGTTCTACATTGTTTTGCATTTTGTTCTTACCTGTTTGATTCTCCTATGTCTTTGTCAATTTTTCTACCCTATTAGTTGTAGTTGGTGGGTTTCATACCTTCAGGGAGCTTATCTACATATACAATATTACTTCAAGAGCTGATAAAGGCTTACTGATTTCCTTTATTTGCAGTACCAGGGATTGAACCCAGAACTTACACATTTAATTACATCCCCAGCCCTCCTTTATTTTGAGATAGGATCTCTTCAAATGGCTAAGTTGGCCATGCCGAAGTTGAAATTGCAATCCTCCTAAGCCTCCCAGAGTGCTGGGATTCCAGGCATGCATCACCATGCCTGGCTACTTACTGATTCGTACATCTGCATTTTCAGTTCTATCTTCTAACTCATTCTTCAGTTCCATGACTCCACTTAGCAGCTGTTTTTCCCAGTTAAAGAAAAATAAAAGCCCATTACTTGAACCGTTTGGAAAGATTTCTAAGTGAGAATTGTCATCATACCTTTTAATTTTAATCTGATTAATTTGCTTTGTTAATCCTGTTTTCAGTAGTATAATTCAAGTAAAAGTCTAGTCAGCTACTCTGAATTATTGTAATCAAAATTATGAGAATTTCAAAAATAAAACCAAAGTCAGTGTTAGATAACATGGACATTATGTTGTAGACTTTGAGAGAAAATCATTTTTTTTCTCCACTAACATGAGAAGATTGCAGTAGATCACTGCTTATTAAGTGTGTTACATGAGCATGGGGTCCTGTGACCTCCCTTGAGGGGGGTCAATGGGATGAGAGGGAGGGAACCCCAACAAGGAAAGCTACCCTGGCCATTGCATCTTGACAATGGCAACCAGAGCAACTCTACTTTCAGCTCTTTTTCATATTGTGAGATTTTGTTTTTAAAAAGGCTTCAGAGTCTAAAATTATTTTTTGAAAGCTTGCAAACTAGCTGACCTCTTAAGACCTCCTCTAGTTCTTACATTCTTTGGTTTTGTGTAGTCATTGAAAAGAGGCTATGGGATAAGGACTATAAACAAAACAGTTAAATAGATCTTCATAATATACCGTCATGCATTAGACAAGTTCAGACAGCAAGTGCAAAGAAGGCTTTATCATATTTTATTGTGTGGCTCTGTGGATGCTCTTGATTCCCAAGGGCAATACTCCTCCTGCTTAGTTAAAATTCTTCAGCAAAATAAAAGCTGCCCACATTTCATCATCTCCTGTGGCTCATAAGGCATCTTTGAGTTTTGAATAGCTAGCCCTTGAAGGCTTAACAATGGGTGTATCAGATACTATTGATGCCCGCCTGTATTCTTGGTCTGCCCATCTCCACCCTGCAATCATCTGGTAGAGAGCTTTCTCTTGCCATGGGCACATTCTTTGCTTTGTCTCTGCACAGGAAGACTAGAAGCGCTAGGGAGTTAATGTCTCCAGGCTTAGTCCTTAAGTAATGAAATACAGGCAGGTGTCGGTGGAAAAATACTGTAGCTTCATCACTCCTGTAGTTGGACAATTCTGAGGCAATGCAGAAAACAAACAGATTTTTTTCCCCCAAAATGTGGGGAGCAATAGGAAAAATGTGAAAAGACATGAGTAAAGAGAATAATTATCAAATCTAAAAATTATAGATGTACTAGAGAGAGGTATGAACAGAACACAAATTATAATCATATATAAATGAAGGAAGTATTTATTAGTAGAAAAAAATCTGAGTGTCCAGATCAAGAGTCCAGAATCTTCCACATGTATAAAGTTAAAAGAAATCCTATGTAGACATTGTAACTCACAAACATTTAGGTATATCCTAAAGATATCTAAATATTTAATTTCTTTTTTAAGAATGAAAAGTCAGGCTATCTCCAGTGTTTTCAACTAAAGTAAATGTTGAAAGGCTACAGAACAGCGCAACCCATTCAACACCCCTCCTGTCTCTCAGGAGCTGTTCCTATTCCCCAATAACTTTTCCCACTCTTACCCTCTGTTGTTCCTTAGAATTCATTCTTTGACTTCAGGGAACATAAACTTGGTATATCTGATATCTAGCAGGTTGGAAGGTACATATTTTCCCCCTATATCATCTTAAAGGTCCCACTGAGATCTTTCGAAAGAGGTACATTTTACTTTTGTCTCATGGCAACCCTAAATATTTGGACTAGATTCTGGATCATGACTCATTTAGGTAAATGAAATTGTCATCTTCTTGTTTGCCAGTCACTTATATCTTTTCTTTTTGTTAAAATGGTGATAGATTTATGTGGAAAGCATGGGGAGGTTATGACATTTCTCTGTTTCTCTGGTGGGACATTTTATTTTTGCAGGCAAGATCTTGTGTTCCTCTTCTTATGCTGCATTTAGACCTATTATTTACTGAATTTACTCGTAATCCTTGCTTGGCTTGTTTGGTAGTTACAAGAGGGCGTGTTTTACTTCAGACAGTAGTACTGGGGAAAGGCAACATTTGTGCTTCCCTGGTAGATTTTGACACTAACCAAAAATGTGAATTTGTCAAATGCTGTAAAAAGGATTATATCTGGAAAGTATACATGTACACAATCTATCTGTCCTTCATAGAACTCGAAGAAACTGGTTACTGTGCCAGCTAGTGAACCGCTCTTAGAGCAGCTCCCCCTCTCATAGCAGAGGACAGGTTTACCCAGCACCTTCGGGATAATCCTGCACTGAAGCCAGTGTGGATGTTGGTTAGAGAGGCAGCTCGGTTCCTTTCCGGAGACCAGTGAAACCAGTGAAAGCTGAGAGAGCAACTGAAGGTCCAGGGCTGGGGCGACTCCCCAGTGGGCACCCAAAGGCTCCTCAGGGGAAAGTGCGTGCCAACATCGTGACTGGGTCACCAGTAGGGAACTCTCCACTTCTCTATCATCCCCCCGCGCGTGCCGCAGTGAAGTGAGAGGTAAAACTGTCTCATTGATCTCCTGGTATCTTCTGTCACTGCCCTCTCTTAAATCTCCTTTAAGAGTTGGGCTATCAATGTGGACTTTTCTCTCTCTACTAGAAAGATAGACCACTCTCTTCAGATATGTCTTATGCATATATGGGATCAGAAACAGGTGAAAACAATAATTCTCTAGATCCTCTGAGAAAATTTTGCTAGGACAAAGGGCTGAGTTAAGAGAGAACACCTCCGATTTGTTTTTCATTCCAACTCACTGAGAGTTAGCTTTGAAATTACCTGGCGGCTTGCTAGACCACCTTCTGAACAGAAGCAAACCTCCCTCTAGGAGATCAGACTGAGGAAGTTTACTGCTTACCTTTTACATGGGAGAACCTCTATCAGAGGACCGCTTTACACTTGTGCCTTACATATGCTGAGGGCGAAAAATATTTTAGTCAGCCTTTCTCCTCAGTCATGTAAACGTGGGAGAGGAAAAGCCAACAAATGTGCCTTTACTACCTGTAATTTGTGATGTGAGACAACAGGTATAGACTTTAATCTGTGAGTATTTTAACTCTATTACAGATAGTAGGAGATACATATTTTCAGAGTGGGTTTAAGTAGAGCCTAGCCAGTACTGCTATGGAGTGAAATTGCCTAGGTGACCAGATAGAGAACCCCAAATGTTCTGGAGATATCTTTGTTCTAGGGCTCAGGGCCAAGATTTCTTTTGGATTATTACCTGCCTTTATCTGTCCCCAGAGGTGATAGATTTCTTTTGCAGGCTGAGATTTTAGAAGTTTTAATTCAGAGGCATTTATTAGAAAGTAAGCGCTATACAATATAGGCGGAATATTTCCAGTCTGCCGTTTGCTTTTTTTCTCTCACTCTCTTTCAAAAGGTTAAAAGGCAGCCATTCAGGTTCTTTGATTATTGGTTTAATTTTATGCTTGGCAATGCAGCTGGAGTGGGTCATTGCTTTTGCCTCTAAAGGCATGTCTTTATAAGAATTACAGACCCACCCTGGGAAAGCTCCTGATCTTAATAGTCTTTCTGCCTTTGAGATGGTTAGGATTTAGTTCTTGTGCCATACTTAGAGTGACTCTTCTGTCCCCTCTCTACAGCCCTGCCCCTGGGAAAACACAATTTACAACAATGTTTGGTCCCAGGCAATTCTTCCCTCTGTAGCTGCTGGATTTCAGGACCAAGTTTTCGGAATGGTAAGTTTTCCCTCCCTGAGACCTTTCCAGAGTGAAGCTGACCTTCACTTATCTCTGGGCCATACTAAAAAACTGGTCTAGATTTAATCCTCAAACTCTGAAAGAATAAATGTAAAAGTTTTAGTCCAAATTTATCTGCCTTTTAGTCCTTAGGCAAAACTGGAGATTAACTCCTTTCACTTCCCTCTCCCTTCAAGAATGATGCTGATAGGTTTTTATAGCACAGGTAACTTCATTCATAGAACAAAATACTCTTAGGAAACCTCGTGAGTTTAATAACAGTTTTAAACAAAAACAGGTATTAAAGGGTAAGCAGAGCCCCAGCCACCAAAGGACTGCCTCTCTTGTCATGATTTCTCTCCCGAACATCTTTCCAAGCTGGTCACCATTCTTGGAGACATGCTAACTGAGGCGCTGAAAAAGGAAAGCCTACAGCTAGGTATGGGCCAAGGGTTACAGAATCACGAGGACAGGGTGCATGGTAAGAGCAGCTAACCTGGCTCTTCCTCACGCCTCCAGTTCACTGCTGCTGGTACTGGATGGGGTGAAGTCTAAGGAATGCCTTAGATTGGACACAGGGCAAGAGGTATCGACAGGGACAAAAATTTGTTACGATAATTAGATGGGAACCTTCTTTCCCCTTGTTCCTTTTCAAAACAGGAAAAACTATCATAGATAGACATATACAGCAGGGCAGATTGGGGCCTCAGTAGGCCTTCTTCCCCCACTGTTTGAAATACATACAGAGCTCCACAGAATGTCACCTAGTCTCTTTCTATACCCAAACCTGGCCTGAGTGCATCCCCCAGAAATTATTAAAATTGTCCTTAACAGGCTGTCCCTTTAGAGGGAAGAGTGACATGTGGCTATCAAAACAATAGTTTTGACCATAGCTGTGGCTATCAAAGCAACAATGAAAAGCCTGTACAGCTGGGTATTCCAATCAGATAAACCATCAGCCTCGGGCCCACCTTAAAAACTGTCTTTGCTTTCATAGGTGTAAAAGGTTTTTATTCCTTCTGATTCTTATTATAAGAGATCTCTGTTAATGGACCTATAAAATATTTGGACTTGTCTATTTATAGTTACAAACCTAAAAACAGTAAAAGGGTTATTGTAATTCAATGAGACCAAATACATCTGAGTGCACTCTGGTCCGTTAACAATTGTCTTACGTGTGCCTGTCTGTCTGTCTGTTCAATTTGTGACTGGTTACAACATCTACAGCTTTTTCTTGAGCTCAACAATTTTTTCTTCTTTTTGCTATTTTGGATTTTAAAAATATTTATGTCTACAACTTAAATTGGCTTATAGATAAGTGTCATTAGAGTTAAGGATATGCTTCCACCCAGGTTACCAGCTGATCAAAATGATGTTAAGACTGGTTCTACAAATGCAATGCATATTTTTGCCTGTGTTTAATAACTTGGAAGTCTTTCATTGCCCAAGAATAATGCATTCATTGTTATGATCTGGTTCTCCTAGGTCATCTAAAAAATTTGTTAAGATAACTAAATGGGATCCCCTTAGGCTTAGAAAACTGCTGGATGAGACTTCTTTTGGTGAATAAAGGAGCAACTTCCTAGAAACAGTTATTCCAGTCTTTATTCACTAATGGAACCCTAATAATTTTCATAGCCTTATGGGAGATGTACCCCACTAAACACTGCTAAACATATTATTGTAATATATTTACATTGGTTATCATCAAAAGGTTAAGTTTTCTATAGGTAAAACAACGATTTTTTATTGAAAGATACTTGATATGAAACTAAATTACAAGACAAAGCTTTTTAAATAGAGGGGAAGAGGGGTTGAAAAGGGTGGAGGGGAATGGGAAAAAAGAGGAACTAAGATACATCATGTACAGGTACAAATTTCCTGTGATGAATGTGATCAATATGTATATCCAAATTGTACTAATAAATTTAATAAACAAATTGTCCTTCAAAACCACCAAACTTTCCATCTTTTTACAGCTAAAACTAGAGGGACTTATGACAAGAAATATCAGACTGACAGATAACCGCTATCAGTGGAGGAGTCTAAGAGCCAAATGGTTATAATTGCTACTTCAGTCCCTTAAGAGAAGTTTCTGATTGAGATAAAGATCATCTATTCCAATTTTCTGTAGGTTTTTAAATATCATAAATGGGTGTTGGACTTTGTCCAATGCTTTTTTCGCATCTATTCAGATGATCGTATGATTTTTGTCCTTGTCTCTATTAACATGGTGTATTACATTTGTTGATTTTCGTGGTGAATCATCCCTGCATCCTTGAGATGAATCCTACTTAGTCTTACTGTATAATTTTCTTGATGATTTGTTGCATTATGTTTACCAGTATTAGCTTTGTGCAGGGGCAGTATTGTAGCCAATGTGGTTTATCCGAGGTGTCATTATCGCTGTTTGTGAATATCTTATTGAGGATTTTTGCACCTATGTTCATTAGGGAGATTGACCTGTAGTTCTCTTTCTTGGTTGGATCCTTCTCTGGTTTTGGTATTAGGGTAATTGTTGATTCCAAGGATGAATTTGGGAGTATTGGTATCTTCCTGACAGAATTAAAAGCCTAACACAGTGACAAATGCACACCGAAGTGTATATATAGCAAGACAGTTTGTAATAGCCAAGTCTTGGAAACAACCCACATGCCCATCAACTGATGAATGGATAAGGATGTGGTTTTTTTATACAATGGAGTAGTAATCTGCCATAAAGAAAAATAAGCTTGAGTCATTTCTAGCTAAATGGATGCACCTTGAGACCATACTCTTAAGTGATATTAATCAGACACCCGTGTGTAAATACCACATTGTTTCTCTGGTGTGAGAAACCTGAAGTGTAAATAAGGACCAAAAAATACAATAGATATTGTGAAATAGGAACAAAATGTTCAGATAAGAAGGGCAACTAGGCAGATGGGTGGGAGAAAGGAAGGAAGGGAAAAGAAAAATGAGAAAAGATAGAAAAAATAGGAACGAAGTTTTTGTAAGTAAGGAGGGGAAGAAAGGTTGAAAGGAGGGTAGGGGAATGGGAGAAATGAATCAAGTTATATTATGTACAGGTACAAATTCCCTATGATGAGTGCGGTCATTACATATATCTAAAATGTACCAATAAACTTATTTTAAAAAGAGCAGTTTCTGGATGTAGCTCTTCCCCCAATCTACCTGCCCATTCTAGTGCCCATGGTTTGATTAAACATGCTTTAATCTCTTGGAAAATTTGTTTATTCTTGCACAGAGGCTGCCAAACTCCAAACTATCATGCAGATGGAACCAGTGACAAATGTGCCGACTCTTTACTGGGATCCCCTAGATTGATCTTGTAAAGGGACAGCATAACTGCTAAACTGCAACATGACTTCTAGCCAAGACCCATTAGATTAGCTGTGTAGAGAAGGCCTCTGACTGTGCTCTCTCCTACACTGACCTATTTTAGCTTGAAGCACTGAGATGGAAACTACACTTTTTCTCCCCTAACCACAGTTGCGGATAGTGCTCCAGAGGGGGAAGTATTATAGACAGCTAAGTTAGGTAGAAGTATTATAGTCAGTCAGACAGGGCTAGGCCCTCAAGGGAGCTAGTGTAGATGACGAGAACACAGCTAAAACTGACTGGAGGCACACCTAAAGAAGACTGAGGTCATAATGACCAGATTTACATAATTCATGTAGGAAGCTTGAGATTACTGGTACCACCCTCTTGAGATTTCTACTATAGAGAAACCATTATCTCATTAAGGGTAGGCCATCTTCTTCCACTCATGAAGACTAAGACTACTAAAACTAAGACTAAAAACAAGACTATGACTATAGATTATTGACCAAGGCTTATGTCATCCATGTGCCCTTAAGTGGCTATATGTGTAATCTTCTTGGTTGATTATAAATTTGACCCATGTTATACACACCCCCCCATAACTGTGCTCTATAAAATTTTCTCAGGGAAGTGGGCTCCATGGCAACCCATTCAGGACCCCTCCTGACTCTCAGAAGTTATTGCTATTCTCCATTCTTATCCATTCCTATTCCCCAATAAACTTTCCTACTCTTAAAAAAAAGAAATACTGCAGAACAATAGCTACAATGTTTTGAACAGATAAAATCTGTTTCAAGTAATCAGTTTTCATTAAGATGAATGTGTGGCAAGCATGAATATTAAGGACTCATGTTACTTCTTGAAAAAATAACTTGAAGATGTATTCCATCTGTGTAAATACTTATTATGTGGATTACAAAAGTTTATATATTTATATTACTTAAAATGAAGATAAATTATTATTAAAATAATATAAGTATCAACATATAATAAAAATCAAGAAATAGAATAGCAAGCAAGAGGAAGTTAAGTAGAAGAAACAGAGGACACTATAACATCTTTTTTTTTTATATAACATCTTTTTTAAAAATTAATTAAGTGTAGTGGATTGACAGCTGGTGTTCAACTTATAACCCTCAGTTGAACTGAGTAAGTGTGGTGCTGGGTGTGGGAGGCCCACCTGGGGATTGTTGCCAGCAGCATAAGAGGCAGAACTGGAGAAGAAGTGAGGCTGTTGGGAGCTGAGAAAGGCTGTTGGGAGCTGGTAGAAGCTGTAAGGAGCTGTTGCTTCTTTTGGAGGATCTTGTCATGCTGGCTTTCCTTTTGAACTTGGCTGTTTTCATCCACCAAGGAGCTTGGGGACTTGTAACTGAGAATAGCTTTGGTTTACTTTGGGGAGCTCTGGTCCTCACTATGAGCATCGCTTCCTGGCTCCAGAGGGGAAGATGGTGCACTGCTGGTCTCCAGGAGAGGCTTGCTGTGTTGTCTTCCCTGATGGGAACTTGGCCATCTTGATCATTGGAGGAGCTCGGGACCTCACTGTTGCTGAGGATGGCTGTGGTATCTTTTGGGGGAGCTCTGGTTCTTCTGAGCATTGCTTCCTGGCTCTAGTGCAGATCCCTCAGGCTGCTAGCACAGATCCTTTGTCTTGCTGGCACAGACTTTCTAGATTCCACCACTGACCTTTGGGCCTTTCCAGCACAGATCCGTGAAACAGGCCTGCATGAGATATTGTTATGGGTTCTTGGCCTCCAGATGGATTCATGGGAGGCATTGTTATGAGCTCTCGGTATTCACCTGGAGTCATGTAGGACGTTATTGTGGGATCCAGGTCCTCAGCTGGATTCCTGGTCTATAGTGTGTGGACAGATTCCTGCACTCTCTTGCATATGATTCTTTGAGTGACTATTATAAATAATCTTATAGGGGCTGGGGATATAGCTCAGTGGAATAAGCGCCTGCCTAGCAAGCGCAGGGTCCTGAGTTCAATCCCCAGTACCACAAAAAAAAAATCTTATAAAATATGTGCCCTGTATTATATTGTTCTCCCTGGAAAAATATCCCCCAAACCATGACATTAAGCTTATTGGTACATTTTAGGTATACATAATGATCACATTCATAGGGAATTTGTACTTGTACGTGCCAGAACTTAATTCTTTTTTTCTCTTTCTTTACCCTCTCTCATCCTCTCTTTCCTTCCTTACTTACAGAAACTTTGTTTCCAAATTTTCTTTCTCTAACACTGTTTTTTAGTACATGTTTGCAATACATGCAGTTTACAATCAGCTTGGAAGGTGGGTACATGTACATAATATGGCTTGTTTCTTTCTTTAATCCACTTTCTCCTTCCCACCACCTCCCTCCCTCTGCCTTTAAATCCTCTTTCCCTGTTTTCATTCTTGTTCATGTTATTAATTTATATCATACTTATGGCATAAAATGTTTACATTCCTTGAGCTTATTAGTTTCTTGTACATGGCATATCTTCATTCTACTTATTTCTCCTTCTCCTTCCCCATT
>PVLD010022743.1:0-28730 GCA_004027595.1 Dinomys branickii | reverse complement strand
CTATCTTCTCTATAATTTGGTATTTCCTTTAATGTTTTTGTGTTAACTAATGTGAAGATAACTATGTAATACAACATCCAGTTCTAATTCCCTACTATATTCTGTATAACTTTGTATTTTCTGTATTGTTTATGGCTTTTCTGGTTCATATGTCTCCATTCTTTTGTCTTTAAAATAAAATTAAAAAAAAAAAAAAGAAGTAACTAAGTTGCCCAGGCAAAGCTGGAACTTGCAACCTTCTTGCTTCAGCCTCCTGACTAGTTGCTGATTTGGTTTCTAAATACCATTTCCTAGTCAAAGAAACAAAGACTGTTTAGATTTAGGGCTGATCCTACTGCTCAAGCATAAGAAAATGCGAGAGGCTGGAATATCTTGTAGTGATGGCAAAAAATGGAATTTGAGCAACAGAATGGGTAGTGTTGGTATTAATAATGACCATCTGTAGTATTAGAGTATAACCCAAGGTATGTAGTTCACATAATGAATACATCTGACACGCACAAGTTATTCCTTAGATAAAGAAATGAGGGAGAAGGGGTGAACCTTCTCAGAATGAGGTTGTTAGTACTGTGCGTCACCGGCTAGCGTCGCTGTGAGGACAACTTGTAGCTGTGTGGCACTAGGGATAGAACCCAGGGGCGCTGCACCACTGAACTGAACACCCAGGCTTTGTCTTTTTAAATTTTGGGACAGGCTGTCTTTAAGTGGCCTGGCTGAGGCTTGAACACGGACTCCTCCTGCCCCGGCCTTCCTGCTGGGATTGCCTAGCACAAGTGCCACCTATCACCAGACGACGCTCAGGGAGACCCAGGCTCCCTTCAGGGCTGGCCTGATGCCACAGGCTGGCAGGGCTCGCGGGCTGGGCTGCGGCCCTGGTGCAGGTGGCACCTCTCCTGCCTGCATCTCAGCTGCCCCTCCTGAGCCTGTGCCACCTCACACCGACCGGGCCAGGCCGACACATGGGCCAGTTTCCTGCAATCCTTCTCTTAATGGCGCATGTGGGTGTCTCCTGGGGGCCTGGCTGGAAACCTGCCCAAGGCCCTGGGACTGAAGTACTGTGTTCTGGGACTCCTGCCCCTGCACAGGTAGCCTGGAAAGGGGATCAAGGTGACTCTGATGGAGGTCAGGGCACCCCCTTTGGGTGCGTGTCATCAGAGAGAAGCCGGCGGTACCAGGGGCCTTGAGGCCAAGTCAGTCCAGTTCAAAACTACTCAGGCCATAAGAAACAAGGTCAGTCTGAGGAAGTGCCACAGATCTCGGAGACTAAAGGACTTGATCACTACATCGACTGTGGTCTGTGGAGGGGCAGCACACCTGAACGCAGCCTCTACTTTGCAGACTATAACTTTGGGGGTGTTTTCCGGAACAAGGGGGACTCTGGAGCCTCACAGCCCTGAGACCCAGGGCCCAGCAGCACCACTGCCGGGGTATCGGGCTGAGGCAGGCGCAGGGCCTGAGGCAGGCTTGTGCTGCTTCCTTGGCAGCTGGCTGCATGCAAACCGGTTCTCACACTGGGGCTCCTCTGCAAAGCTTCACCTGCCCCGGTGGGCCTTGGCGAGCAGAGGTGGACAGTGACAGCCACAGGTGAGGGAGGGACCCTGCGGCCAAGTGGCCGCAGACAGCCGCATGCACCTTGCAGTTGCTAGGTCCAATTCGATTTGCAAAACCCCCAAGGTTCATGGATCTTCGTCAAGAACTCACCTACTACCTCTGACTTTCCTCCTAAGGAGACAGCTTGGGCACTTACTCCCTCACTTTTTTGTGACTCCTGTGCCTTTCTGCACGAGAAAGCTTTCATTTTCTATTAATTGGGCCAGTTGGAGTTTTCCTCTTTTGCCTCAATAGAGGATACAAACATGATACCATATTTTCCTGAAAATAAGACCAGGTCTTGTATTAACTTTTGCTCTAAAAAAATGCAGTGGGGCTTATTTTTAGGGGGATGTCTTTTTTAATGTATGACAATCTACATTCACTCACGTACAAAAATCTAAATTTATTCAAATACAGTCATACCATCTTCTTTGGGATCTTCATAACTCTCCAAACCCTGAATCCTGGCTTGAATTTCTTGAGACTCTATTTCCCGTAAACCCACTGGCTCGAGATTTACAGACCTCACAGTTTGTAGATGTTTTTAGTCTGTTGCGGCTCATGCTTAGATGTCCCCTCAAAGCCTCATGTGGTCCTAAGTGGGACTTTTTCAGAGGTGGCTGGATCTAGCGTGTGTGATGCTGGAATTGATTCATGGTGCAAAGCTGGGCTCAAGGGCACTAGGACTGAGGCTGTGAGCGCCCCTCCCTGAGTGGCCTGGATAAGATACAAGGGGTGGGAAGAGCTGTAGTTGCCCCTTGTTGCTTTGCCACCTCCTGGCCGCCATGAGCTGTTTCTCCTCTGACACCGCCCTGCCTTGGAGCCAGCCGATTATGCACAGAAACCTCTACAAACTGAGCTAAATAGACCTTTCCTCCCTTAACTTTGGGTGTTGGGTATTTTGTCTCAGCAATGAGGAAAGTAACCAAGAGAAGTCCATAGTCAGCTGGTGCCAAGGCAGGTGGGCACAGCAGACAGGCAGGCCATGGCAGGGTAGGCAGGAGCTATCAGCCAGCAGTGAAGCCTGATTACTTTCTCGCCCTTTAGATTCCCTCCAGGGCTCAGGCCTGTTGACTGGCGCCACCTCCACCCAGGGCAGGGCCTCCCATCACCACGGCTGGAGCACAGCTAAGCCAATCAGCGGATTAATCCAATCACACACCCTTAACCCACATCCACACACCCTAGATCCAGCCACCTCCAAATCATGAGGCTTTGAGGAGAACATCTAGACAGGTACCATTCATCATTAAGGATGATGGTCCACACAAAAGACAGAAAACACAGACACTAAAATTCAGAAAGCATTCACTTCACACGAGTGCATTAGTTATGTCCGTTACAACACACAGTGTATTGAATTATAAAGATTTCTATTAGACACAACATCTGTTATGAAGCGTGCACATTTGTGTGCTGTGTCTCTACCCTGATTGGTCATTCAGCAATACCTCTCCAGCTGTCTGTTTCCAGAGGCATTTCCATCTTGTCCGGGGCACTCACTTGGGTGTTTACAAACATTTAATTATGGCTTATATTAACACTGAAGTATTGATGTCAACAATAGCTTATATTTACATAATAGCTTATAACTCAGTATCTCCACCATGTGTTGCAACAAACGCATGAAATGCATATACCTGGCTGAAAATCTTTTTTATTTTTTTTGGCTAACAATCTTCACCAGGGCTTATTTTTGGAGTTGGGCTTATATTAGGAGCACCCTAAAAAAGTCATGCCAGCACTCACTTTCCAGTTAGGTCTTGTTTTGGAGGACAAATGGTGGTGGCATTTAAAATTCCCTAGTTTGTCAGTAAAGGAAATTTATTGTCATTAGAGGACATTTATTGTTATGTGTCTTTGCTGCATCAAGGCACCAGGCTGTGAAACACCAAGGTGTAACCCTCAAAGTAGACTTACTGTTGTTTCAGAAGATTCTGTACCAAATCATTTACCCAACCCAGTGCAGCACTATGCTTTAAAAAATTTTTTTTTAAATTTTAATCTGACTAATGAAGGATTCTGCTACTTTGTGGGGGAAGGTTCAAAAAATTAACTGAGGAGAGAATTTAATGTTATAGGGATGGATTCTTTTTCTTTGATGACTGAACCCAAGGGCTCACACATGGTAGGTGAGGGCTCTTCCACTTAGGTACATTCCCAGTCCTTCTAAAGTGTTTTATTTTGTGCTGGGAGTGGCAGTACATGCCTATAACTCTTGCACTCAGGAGTCTGAGGCAGGAGGATTGCTACAGTTTGAGGCCAGCCTAGGTTACATGGTGAGTTCAAGGTCAACCTGAACTGCATAGCGAGAGCCTGTCTCACAAAAAAGGTAAAATAAAAAATTTTGAAAGTTTTGAGACAAGGTCTTGCTAAATTGCCCAGGCTGGCCTTGGATGTGGTGGTCCTCTTGCCTTAGTCTTTTGAATAGCTGGAATTACAGGCATATCACCATACCTGGGGGAAATGATGTTTTTCTATTTTTTGAGACAAGGTCCTACAATGTAGTTCAGGCTGGCCATGAACTCACTAGGAAGTGAAAGCTGGCTCTGAACTGGAATCGATCCTCCTGCCTCAGCCTCCTAAATTCTCGGATTTTAAGGTATATGCCAATGAAATACCCAATGAAAATGATTCTTCAAAGTACAAGATCTTAAAAAAAAAAAAAAGGTCCAAGATCTTTATAACAAAGTGCAGGTTTCTAATTATCTATGAAGCTCAGTTAAAAAAAATTGATCAAAATCTTGTGGGAGAACTTCTTCTGCCCTGCTAGGAGGCATCTCCTCCCTGCCAGCTGCCTGCTGTCCCCACTTCTGCTCCCAGTTGACCTAACGGGACTTCACTGGCAATCAGAAACTGGTTTGCTCCCGAAATGACACTCACCACCTCCACAGTACCTCTTTTGAAGAAACCTTTTTTTGGAGACAAGATCTTGCTAAACTGCCCAACCTGGGTTTGAACTTGCAACCCTCCCACCTCAGGCTCCTCGGATGCTGGGATTATAGGTGTGCATCATCCCGCCTTGCTATAAAAACTTGAAACTTAACTTCCACATTATATAGCAGAGGTGGCAAACCTATGGCATGTGTGCTACTGTACGTTTAAGACAAAAGATTTTAATGTCGAGTTTAAACTGAAACTGTGTTCAGGTTTAATTGCAGTGTTGGCACTTCGCGATATGTAAATGGATTTCGGGTTGCAGTTTGGCACTCGGGTCTCTAAAAGTTTCGCCATCACTGTCAAATACTGGTGTTATTTTTTGTTTTGCTTTGGTTTATTTTGTAGAACTAAGAATTTAAGCCAGGGTTTTTACACTGAGCCAGTGAACCACATCCACAGACCCTTTTTGTATATTTTGAGACAGGGCCTCAGTAAGTGGATTAATTGCCCACACAGGGCTAGAACTTTCGATCTTCCTGCTTCCACCTTTACAGAGTGCTGGGAACTGCACACTCAGCGCATTAGGTACTTACCCAGTGAATCTGAGTTCATGTACTTTATAAAAACACACACCACACCAGGCCATTCTATCCTCTGTTCAATTTCCATAAAGTAATTTAAAATATAAAGAACCCAAAGAAGACAGAAGTAACCAAACGGGTGAAATAAAGAGGCCTCCGGAGAGGGGCGCACACACCACGCGGTCCCTCCGGCGGGAGGCGGGGCCGAGCCACGGGGAGCGCCTCCGGGCACCAGTGCCGTCAACGCTCCGGGGCCCCACGGGCGCGTGCATCCCAGACCCGAGGGCCCAGCCGGCCGCTCGGCGCATCCACACAGCCGTCAGCCCTCGCGGGAGGTGCCACGGGGGGACCTGGCAGCGGAGACGAGGCGCATGGCTTCGCCCACGGGAGACGCTCGGAGTGTAACTAAACAGCAAAGGAACAGACAGCTAACAGGAAACAGGGCGGCGGGCCTGTGAGCGGGGCAGGAGGGAGGGCGGGAAGTAAAGGGATCACCACGTAACTCGCGCTCAGCGCGCTGTGAAAACACACCATAAAAAGAGCGAGACCTCCGTGCGGCACAGTATGAAGACCGCCAGTTGGTAATGACGTAGACTGTAACTGTCCCATTGTACAGTGGTATGAGTAGGAACCTGGTTACACAGACGTCTTTATTGAAGGGCCGCCAGCGCGCTGAGGTCCGGCGTGGAGCCGTCAGCCACGTGACTGTAGCGGGCCCTCCCTACTCAGAGGGGACGTGTGCGGGAGCTCATCTACTGGCTACGATGCATTTGTAACCCCAGTATAAACATCCACGGTGCTTCATTCACGGCCGCGAACGGGGCAGTGAAACCCCCCGCTGCCCCAGGCGCACTGTCCCGGCGACCCCACCTTCCCGCCCCAGCCGCGCGCTTCCTTTCCGCAGGGCCTCACACGTGGGTCTCCGAGGTTTGCTTGGGCCTGGGTACAAAGCACTTTCCTCCACCCTCCGTGGGGGCGAGGGCAGAACAGGTGAACGCTAAGAGCCAGCTTTCCTTCTTCTAAACAGAGCCTTCTTCCCCTTCGAGAGCACCTCTGTCCCAACAGGTCACGACTAAAACAGCATAAAGAGAGAAAAGTCTAGACAAATACCCAGTACAATCACTCTGAAATATGCCATGGCTACTTCACCTTTATTCTTATTATTCCTACAGCGCTTGTATAATCGACATCCGACCCGTTGTGCTGCGGGGTTGCTTGTGTAAACTCAGGGAGACATCTGGGGTTACCTCCAGGTGTCACAGGGAAGGAGCACGTCCTCCGTGACGCTCAGACCGCACACTGCATACTGAGGTTGCTGGCTTATCCAGCTGGATTTATTCTGAACTTTATTTTCATGAGGCAACATGTATTTTTTTATTACAAGTCACCGACTCTTTGATTCGTATCCGTATTCATCTACTTTTCATGATCTTGATTAAAACACATGCTACAAAGTTCTATCACTAAGCACATCTCTTCTTTGCAGGGCTTCTGCAAGTCAGATCAACTGAAAAAGTTCGGGGGGCTGCTCTCTCGCCGCCAGCACCCCAGGCTCACATCCAGGGCTCCCACCCTTCCCAGGCCCTGCCGAGGATGTTGGGGTCTGTCGCCTGGTCCAGCAAGCACTTCACTTGGGTCTCTTCTGAAAGTCCGCTCTCTGGCTCTCGGGCACGGACATTGTGATCTCTACTTCCCCGAGCGACAGCTGTGAAACTCGCAAAGGCAGGTGACTTCTCATGACCCAGGAATAATTCATCACTGGGGGGAAAAAAAGACAGTACACTAACTAAATAAATAGGTAATAAAAATCAAAGTCACAGAAATTGAACAGATATGAAAACGCGAAAGTTGCTTTTCCTCTGTTGCCTGCATTCGCAAAAGTAACATTCTCTCTCATTTGTGAAACATCTGTTGATCACAACCTTAAGGACAAAGGTTAGGTGCGAAGAAACACTAACAGTGTTGCTATTAACATTCACTTTCAGCCTCTGCGGGCGACACAGGCTGTTTACTGTCCTAGGTATTTACCTGGGGAACGTACCTGCTGAATAAAGAACGGCTCTCGGTTGAACATTTTGAAACACTGTCAGACTATTTCCTAAGAAACTGTACAATCTTTTTTTTTTTTTCTTTTTTGAGACAGGGTCTCAGTTTTATAGTTCACCACTGGCCTTGAATTCACTGTGGCTCAGGCTGGCCTGGAACTCAGTGATCCTCCTGCCTCAGCCTCCAAGTGCTGGAATTACAGGTGTGCACCCCCACACCTGGCTAACTGCGCCACTTCCTGATCCCACCAGCAGGACACGCGGATCCCAGCGTCCCCACACGCTTGCCGGCAGCAGTTACAGCCACCCTAGCGGTGTCACGTGCAGTCTTGTTTGCATTTCCTAGACAAATAGCTATGCAGAGCGTTTTCTCATGTGCCTATTGGCCATGTGTATAATTTATTTAAAGGAAGGTCAGTCTGATTCCTTTGGCCATTTTTAAACTGTGCTATGTGTCTTCTTATTGAGTTGTAAGCGCTTTTGGATTATTTTGCATATAAACCTCTGTCAGACACTGCCCGCTCGCAAGTGTTTCCCCCATTGGCAGGGCTGGCATTTTGCTTTCTTTCTTTTTGCAGGTCCGGGGCGGGACTCGGCCTGACACGTGGCGGATCCCCGATGTCCCAGAGCTACACCCACAGCCTCACTTACCTGACGGTGCTGTACCAAAGCACACAAGTATCCTGCGAAACACCGAAGCTCCGTTTCCTCTCCCCCGCCAATACTAGGGATCGAACCTAAGACCTTGTTCGAGACCAGTGTGGGCTATAAAGTGAGCTCAAGGCCAGCCTGAACTGCATAGTGAGACCCTGTCTCAAAAAGACCATTACATACATACATACATACATACATACATAAAAATAAAAACCAAAGGTCAAAAGCCAATTTAAAGTCCAATTCTCCTCACACAGGTAACACTATTCTGGCACCAGCCCAGTCTTCCTGTTGGGGCAGCCTGTCCCGGACACCGGCATGAAGCCTGACTCTGCGCACAGCGTGGGCGGGCACACAACTCTAAGCCGCAGGCCACACCTGGCCTTGGAGAAGTTGGCCTCTCTGAACTCACTTTCCTCATTTGAAAAGTGAGGACAGGCTGAGTGTTGTGTGCATGCCTGCTGTCCCAGCACTCAGGAGGCTGAGGCAGGAAGGGTTCTGTGAGCGAGAGGCCAACCTCGGCTACACAGTGAGCTCAAGACCAGCCTGAAGTGCATAGCCAGATGCTGTCTCAGTCCCCTGCAACCCCAAGCAGTGAGGACAGCCACAGTACTGCCACAGGCCCGAGGTGCTCATTTGGTACATACAATGTATTGGTTCTTCAAGAAACGGCTTCTTGGCATTGTTTGCTTTTGGTAGAAATAGTAATCTTACCAGGTAATGGCAGCCGGGTTGGCCCCTGCTAGCTTCCTTTCGGTGTAGCGTATTTTCTGTCGGGGGTACCAATTCTTTTCAGTCACATTTACTTGTTGGATCCATGATCCTCCTTTTTTCAGCATCTTCTGTTCGAAATTCTAAAGAAAAGAATATGCCTTTACTTACTGTAACAGTATATACAGTCACATTCAAACAGATTAAATCAAATAACAACCCTAAGACATCCATAACTGGGGTCAGCCCTATCGCCTCCTACGCTGATTCCAGGGGGGCCACATCACAGTGACCACCAGCTTAAGGGCCGCAGGGAGGCGTGAAGTACCGCTCCTTCTAGGAGGCGCACCGCCAGGCTGGATTGCCAGGGAGCTGTACTCCGGGTCTCCTTTCGGACTCACGACAGCACTATCTTTGTGATCGAGGAAGGGTTTTAAACCAAAAGCTGCGTCAGAGAGAAATCAGATCTACCAATCACCGGCAGGTCCGCATTCCCACTTCCAGTTAGAAAGAAACTTGTTTGAAGCTACAGCTGTCTCCCAAAGTTTTTGTGTCTTACCTGTTTTTCAGGTTAAGTGAGCCAAACATTAATTGTGAGAGAGGCAGTACACAATGATGCAAATATTTTCGTAAATGTGACCTGACACGTTTTCACTATAGAACTGGAGACACCAAATCAGTCACTGGAACATTGAGATAAACATGATAAATACATATAAAAACCTACTTTCCAGTCGAAGGATGGCTCCCGTACGAACACATCCATGGTGTTTGTGAGCAGGTCTGCATCCGAGCGGAAGGCCCGCAGCGCGTGCACCATGATGCTGTACACGAGGCCCATTTCCTTCATTGGTAACATCAGATTGACAAACTGGCGGGTCAGACGAAAAGGCATCAACTCAGGGACTGGCAGAAACTGAACAAGAGAAAAAAATACATGCAAGAAGTAGATTTACTGAAAGCGTTAAGATGTGCTACGTACATGCACCAGCTTCCCATGATGGAAAAAGCAGAGGCGTGTGTGGAGGATCACAGAATCTGGAGATTAAGACGTACCTTGAAAACACTCAGAGGTTAATGGCAGAGCAAAGACTGGTGTCATGTTTGACGCAAGACACTTTAGTTATGGGGCTTCACAAAACTTCTGTCAAGGCCTCATTTTATACAGAAATGCATTGTATTGCTTATATAAGTTAGCATTGCATCTCCCATGACCGCCTAAACAAGACTACAATGAGGCTGAGATTTCTTTTGCCAGACTTGATGACCGTGACAAAAATCAACCTAGTAAGTCATTTCTTCTTTAAAAAGTATTCCTGTCTAGAAGGTGCTACAGGCAAGGGCGATGGCGCACGCCTATAATCCCAGCTCCTAGGAGGCTGAGGCAGAAAGATTGCTTCAAGTTTGAGGCCACTCTGGGCTACACAGTGAGTTCAAGACCAGCCTCGACTACATAGTGAGACCCTGTCTCAAAAAACAAAAAGGAAAGTATTATGAAGCCACATGAGGACCCTAAACTGTCAGTCTTTAAGAGTACGGCCAGCACACCTGTGTGGCCGATCCGAAGGCGTGTCCAAAATCGATTCCAATCATGCCGCCGGTCTCCATGGTCACCATGAAGTTGCTCAGGTGCCTGTCCCCGATGCCGAGGAGCCAGTGGCTGATGCACAGCAGTGCGTGGGAGGTGGAGAAGTGGGTGCGAAGTGCCAGGAAGGCCTCGGGGCCGGTGCTCATCTTCACGAAGGCCCGCCTGGGAAGGACAAGCCGTGGGTCCAGGTTTAGATACGGAACTTGCCCCGGCGCCTCCTGTGGTCAGAGCCGGGGCTGCCGGCAGGGGGTGGGATCAGAGCGGCACGGCGACTTGCTGAGGCGGGGCTGGCCGAGCCGGGTCACTGCGCCAACCTGGCAGGGGCCGTTCCCTCACTGGCTCCTCCCTCTGCTGTTTCCTGGCCAGCACGGTGTGCGCTTCGGCCTCCCTCAGCAGGGCTCCTACCACGCTGTCGTGCCTCAGAGACCGACCCCCTAGAACTGGGAGCCCAAAATAACGCTCTCCCCCATCAGGCCAGGGAGTCAGGGATCCTGTCCAGGTGATAAGCAAGTGACTAAGACGCCGTGTGTGGTCTCTGCTAGACCCGAGACATCTGCAAAGTCACAAGTGTACTTACTTTAGGAGATCAGCAGGCACTTTACTTTCTCTTTTTCTAAAAGCCATGACCGTTTCTGTACGATTAGCTCCCCTACGATTAAATATAAAACCAGCTCAGAACCAATTTCTTACAATGTGAAATTAAAATTTTACCTCTATTTATACTGAAGCTCAAATATGAAATAACTAGGTTCTGATGATCTCTTCAAGGCAAAATGTCTTAAGAATCAAAAGTAAATATGCAACTTTGAGGAAAAAGTAACTGATTAAAACGAAGGAAAACTAAAACTTACTTATACATTAATGTGTAATTTCCAACAGCATGTTTTCCAGACATTCTGGCCAGCCACTCTTTGTAGTCAGCTAATGGCGCATTCACATTACTACCAACAAGAAGAGAAAGGGAAACCAGAACGGGGGCGGTATTTAGCCTTGTATCACGTTGAAGAAAAGGCCCACCAAGTTCACTGACAAACAGACGAGGCAGGGAAAAACAAGCGCAACTTCATTCCTATTCGATGTTAGAATCCAGCTCAGGGTACTCTGGGTCTCGATTTTCAATGTGCCATGCATGATTCATTCTTCATCATTGCAAAAGAAACCCAAGCAATTTCCTGTGCCAAAATTCAGGCACAAGACAGTCACATGCAATAAATTTTCTGTGTCACCCAGAGAAGAAGATGAGCAGAACATAAGCATGGGTGACCCAGGCATGACCCTGAACCTAGTTAGAAACACTTCCTAAGACGTGAGTGTGCCACACAGGGCTGCCCTGAGCAATGGCTGATAAAATGCCCCTGTGTACTTAGGGCACAGCTGTGTCTTTCTTTCTCAGATAGACATGAGATCCACGACTATAGTGCATTATTTTCTTAAATGACAATGGATGCTTAACTTGAACCCATGAAACTGTTTTTAATAATGGCTCATAGGATAAAGGCAGTATTTGGAAAATGTGGCATTTGTATTTCTTGGTCACTTGTGGCTTAGTGGCAAAGGCCTTAACAAGTTTTCCTTAAAAAAACAAAAAACAAAGAAAACAAAAAACCAAAAACTAAGGGCTGGGTGTGGAGGTACACACCTGTATCCCAGCACTCAGGAGGCTGAGGCAGGAGGATGGCTGCGAGTTCAAGACCAGCCTGGGTTACAAAGTGAGCTCAAGGCCAGCCTGAACTGCACAGTGAGACCCTGTCTCAAAACAACCCCTGAAAAACAAAAAACCAAAAACTAAAGACAATGATTTAAAAAAAAATGTGACTTAGCAGTTCAATCATTTAAATTAATTTTTTCCTACGTTATTGCTTTGTTAAGTTCACAAACAGATTAGAGCATTTTAATCTAAATTCTCCACTCTGATTTTCCCATGTAATCCTGTTATGTGGCGCAGGTTGGGCAACAGCTTCCCGAGGTTGGACTGCAGGTCTGCAGGGTGCCCTGCACCAGGCTCTCTCCTCCTAGCTTTAACAGGGATGAAACTTCTTGCTGTGAAACTGCAATGTATTAAATTAAGGAAAAAGTAGCAACATCTGTAACAATGACAAGCTGGAAGTGCCTTGCTATAAGCAGCATTAGGAGCTGGCAGTGGTCCCTACCTCTCCCTATGTGGAAAGCACTTTACCCTCTGACCCCGTGCTCACCCTTCTTGATTCTGCAGGGCCTCCTGCCTCCCAGAAGGAGGCTGGGGAGCTCACGAGGGCCAAGTCCTAGCTCAGGGTACCCACCGTGAGTCAGAACCTCAGCACCGGGTGAGGCCTGGGACTTCTGATGGCAGGAAGCTGCGTTCCTCAGCTTCCTGGTCTTGCAGGAACGTGGGAGGCACTGCTAGGCAACGCACTCAAATGTGTAGAATTAAAAGTTGACAAGGTCTGTTCCCAGCACCATAGTAATAAAAAAAGGGTGGTTTGGATGAGAATGCACTTAATTTTATGGAAACTGATCCTGCCTGATGAAAATCTTGCTCCTGTTTACATACTTTAGGGCAGAATGAGAGCACAGTCCCCTCCTCCTGCAGACAGCTGTCACCCAAGCCTGGCAGCGCTACTTTCAGCATGTCTTGCATTACACTGTCCTTATTTGCATTTAGAAAAACAAAAGCCAAATTCAAAATCTTTCTGATGAAAAAAATACATGTTCATTATAGAAAAAGTGGAAAATAAGAAAAGGATAAAGAAAAATAGCGTGATCTAGAATTAAAACACTAATCCCAGCTGCACCATGTACGGGCTGGGTGCCACAGGGTGGATCACTTAACCTCTGGACCTCAGCTTCTTCGTCTGTACGGAAACGGTAACACTTAGCTTGCAGGCTGCTGTAAGAAGCAGTTCGCATGCATTAAGAACTAGAATAGTGCCTATCACGGGGAAAATACCCAGGTAAATGTCAGCTGCTCCTCTGTTAGCTTTTCAGCTCATTTCCTTCAAGGGTTTCCCCCAAAGTTAAGACTTAAAAAGCAGATTGTGGTAAACAGATGCTATCTCTGGTTACGCCTTACACTCCACTTAGCTCCTTCAGCCAGCCAGGGGCAGGTTCACGGCCAAGCGGGGGTGAGGATTTCAGAGCACGGCGACAGGGGCCGCGTCACTGGGGTAGGAGGTAGAGGAGAACCCACGGACACCCGCGCGAGGGTGGCGGCTCCAACCGAAGCAGGCTGGAGGCTGGGTGGCCCTGGGGAAGCAGCAGTCAGCTTCACACTACCTCATGTAAGCTTCCCTCTCCTCCGGGGACATGTTGGTCAAAAGAAAGTCCTTTAGGGTAGAAGTATTTTCGATCCATTCAATTAATCCTAATCTGAAAAGAAACATATAGTTTATGAGTAAATGCAAACTCCAACTGCTCTTTATTAGGGAAAAGTATCCTGGAGAATCAAAGAGATTTGCTCCTGTCTACTTGGCCCTTACTTTCCCACGCAGCTCTGCTTTGTGAGTGTTCTGCTGCGGGGTCGTAGCACCGGCACATCCAGCACCTCCCGCCCTCACCCTCTGAGGACAGTCACACAAGGACCCCAGCCCAGGGCCAATTCCCACACACACCTGCGTGTACCATCGTACCTGGAGGTCATGGGCACCACACGGTATGTCCTCAACTGCATGTGCCTCTGGCTGCAGGCGGCATCACGGGAGAGGATGACGTTCATGACCTCAAAGAGCTGCTCGATGCGCTGGTCCTGCCTCAGGTCCTCGCCACCCTTCACGAGGAAAGGGTACTCTCGCTCATCGTGGCCTCGGATGACAATACGCTTTGGCCTTCTGATGGAAGTCATTACTTTTACCTTTATGAATTCAGAAAATATTTTAAGTAAGGTCAGAGATTAGTCCATCATCACCGTCGAAAGGGGAAAGTAAGCCTGGCTGCATGCATTCTGCAGAGAGAGAGAGCTCCTTGCAGATCTGGTCAGTGACAGAACAGACAACCCGGGCCAGCGGAGCTTAAACCCAGCAAAACACTTCTGTCACCTGTTCATGCCCGAATGCTATGCCCATGGGAATGTAATGCTCTTGGTTCCAAGTAACATCCTAAGCAATAAGCAATATCCAAAATGAAAACACTATATAATAGGTTATGTTCTACATATTTACATTAGACACAATTTATTCTTTATTAGATCCTTAAGGGGCTGGGGATATAGCTCAGTGGAATAAGTGCCTGCCTAGCAAGTGCAGGGTCCTGAGTTCGATCCCCAGTACCGCAAAAAAAAAAAAAAAAATCTATTAGATCCTTAAAAATAGTGTTAAAACATTGCAGCCATTACATTAAGAAATTCAGTCAATCAGAAAACTCCATACAAATTGAGAGCTACAGAAGAAGTTAATTACCCTTCCCTTAGTAGGCATTTTCATGCCTGCAGAGCAACACACAACACACCAATAGTCCTCACCATGGTAATGGGGGGTCACAAAATCTCACACCTACCCGTTCATCAAACCCAGAGATCCGTGCATGGTATTCAGGCAATGGCTTTCCCCTGCCATGATACTGACCTAAAATAAACCACAAAGTTTATCAGAGACAGCTTATGATAGAACCTCTGTGTTTTAAAATACATCTTTTGCTGAGCATGGTGGTGCATGCCTAGAATCCCAGCACTTAGGAGGCTGTGGCAGGAGGATCACCATGAGTTCAAGGCCAGCCTGGACTACACTGCAAGACCTTGTCTCTAAAACAAAATAAATGAAAAACATATGTTGATACAATTTTTAAAAATGCTCATTTGATATGAAAAAAATTTCACCAAAAGTTTTTGCTTAAAAAAAAATGGCCTTGGCTTGACATAGTGATGTGCCTGCTGTCCCAGCTACCTGGAAGGCCTGAGGCAGAAGTGCTTGAGCTCAGGTGTTGAAACAAGGCAGGGCAACACAGTGAGACCCTGTCTCAAAAAGAATTTTCCAAATAAAAAAAGTGCTCATACAATATTTTTCCCTTTGACCAATGAATGGAAGTCAGCAGCCTAGTCTAAAAGACAAGTTCCAAATAGGAAACATAACACAATGGACTGGAACACTGCACAATTTCAAGGCAGGCACAGCAGACCGCACAGCAGGAGGCTTACACTTAACATACTTTTCTTGAAACTGAACACAATTGCACAATTGTCAAATAAAGAAAAGTGTCCAAATATACTTCTTATATTCACAAGAATGAGAACATAAGTAACCAGATTAAATTCTTTTTTTCCTTCTGACAAATTACAGGATGAAGAATAGAGAATTACAGGTTTCCTTCGAAAAATCATGCCTTGTATGCCAGGCATGCTGGTGTATGCCTGTAATCCCAGGACTTAGGAGATGGGTACAGGCCTAGTGCCCAGGCTGAGCTACATAGTCAACCCAAGGCCAGCCTAAACTGCATGGCAAAACCCTGTCCCAAAAAATAAAAGCAAAACAGAAAAAAAAAAAAAAATCCCAAAACAAACAAAAAGGAAAGGAAAATGATGCTTGTTTTACAACTGGTCAACCTGCCCCATGTCTCCATCCTCAACTCCACAAATCCTCTCTTCTGTGCAGGTCAGTCATTTCTGTTACCCGGTCCCTTTAATGGCATCGGCACACACCCTCCAGGAAAAGGGTGTTATATTTCTGAAGGAAGGTTCTCAGGAGCAAAGCATGGGCATGTTCAGAGGAAATCTATTATTACCAGTCACAATTACCAAATGAAAATCTGAACACTTCATAACCCAAAGTATAAGACAACTATTATCTCATTAGCCATTTAGAAGAGTGTATTAATTCATAGTAATTGTGGATTTTTTGAGTGATAAACAACATGGTGAAGTTTAAAATTCTGAAAAAAAAAAAAGTGGTAACTGTCAAGACCCCAGCAGCACTATTTCAGAAACGAACAGTTCTTGCTATTGTGCTGTCCTCATTAAAGTCCACCTTTTGCACCGCTGGAGGTAACTCACCGGGAATCTCCAACTCATTTCCCAGGAACTCAACTTTGAACTCACTCATCCAGGGTGAGCATTCTTTCAGATTCCCAGGGGTCTTTGAGTCTTTCTTCATTTTAGAAAGCAGCATGTCCGTAATGGCACTGAAGTCACTGAGTTTCATTTTAGGCAGCTCAGAACCTCCATTCCCAAAGTGTTTATCAAATTCCTTTCCAAAGGCCTGAAATAAATAATAATGTCCTATAAACATTGGTGTGAACTTTGGACAAGACTCTCAGCTTGTGAGTTCTCTTAACAAACAAGTGCTCAATTATATGGTTTCTTCTGTGCTTTTAAGACTTATACTGTCATTTCCCTTGAATACTTCCATACTTCAAAAAATCTGGGGCCTACCTTCTGTCTATGGCTGTGTTCCTTCAGAAGGTCATGGTTAGAATAGTTTTAGTTATAAGTTCTAATAAGGACTCTCTAAATTTGGCAAGGTTATTTAACTTCTTTGTGTGCATTGTCTAGTGTTGGGTCTACATCATTATGATGACATGAGTTATTAGGAACAAAGTTTAAACCAACAAAATAAAGGGCCTGCTTCAATAAACATGAATAGTCCATTCTTCATGAGTTTAAGAGAAAAATATAGGAATGCTACTTTCTCAGTAATGTTCTAAAACACTCTGGGATCAAAAACACAGAATAAACATTAATTTATATTCCAAAAACAGCTAGTGTTAGAAGTATTCTACCTCAGAATACATTAATTTTTTCTTTGCACTAGTCTTAAATATTGATTTGAATGATAATCCTAGCATAAATAAAAATAAAAGTGAATCCAAAAGTGTTACTGTCAACTTAACAGTCGTCAAGATTTACCAGATCGTCAGACAAAATTTTACCCAATTCAGAACTAATTTCATGATATAAATCTGGTATACAAGAATCATATGCTCTATTTTAAGACAAATCACTATAAGAAAATTGACAAAAATAGATTTCTTTGATCCATAAGTAAATTAAAAGTAGACAGTCAATTCCTTAATGTACATGGAATACTCAGCTACTTCTCAAATGTAATCAGCAATATTACATTGGAAAGGAACCACGCCTTTAAGGGTCCTCCAAAATGAGGGAATTTATTTTGGTAGGTTAGGGCTTAAATTAATGAGAATTATTTGTTGGTTTGGTCTGATGTACAAAGTTTTGGATTTTTTTCAAAGTACAAAAAAATTAATCTCCAAAACATCCCATGCCACGCCTGGGAGGAGTGCTGGAACACTCTGCCACCAGGCTGCTGTCCCCGGGCAAGTGTCAAAGGCCACCCTGCACAGCAACAACTAGGAAGAACAGCAGTCTGTGCTGAGATTTTTAGGGCACAGTTTTCTGATATCCAGCAGGCAGAGAGAGGAAGTGGCCACAAACTCCAAGGGGTAAGGTGCAGTCCTCTCTGCAGGCTGCACAGAAGTTTTCCAAGTGCAGCCATTCTCAGTCTGGTTAGAGACAGGGTGCTGGTGGCTGGGTAGAGCAGGCTGCAGGAGAGAGGAAGCGCTGAGACCAACGCATTTTCCCAGGATGCCCTGGGTCCTCTGAGGGAGAGCCTGGGTCTAGTTCCTTCTCACTGCTCTCACTGTCTGTGGGCAAGCAGCCTGCTTTTAAACCCTAGCTTTTCTGGCCCGTAAGTCACATCCAGCCCATGGCCTGCTTTAATAAACAGTATTTTGTTGGATGCCACCACCCAGGCCTGTCTGCATAGGCCCTCTGTAGAGCTGCCTTTGCAAGTTCTGATGACAGGAGACTGGCATGGCTGAACCTGTATACAAAATGTGTGGGGCGCCCCGGCTTAGAAAAATGCCGCAGAAAAATGACACTTTTCAAAAATCAATGTTCTATAACTTTATAAATGCTAACCCATCCTTTTTAAGTACAATTTATTACTTTATTTAATCAGTTTCTGTCCTGAGACCCTTGCATATCTAAGAGCCAGCAACACACACACAACATGATGTGAAGCCCATAGTATGCCCTATAGCAGAAACAGGGGTTTACGGCATCACCTTCACTTTCAGAGTGGATTCCTAGTCACACATAGGCCCCAGGGAGTCAGGTCTCTTCCTACATCCCTACCTAAGAACTCACCCTGCTGCAAGTGGGAGTAACCCACTGAAAGCAATCTCAACTCACCAAAATTAGTCAGCTCCTTACAGATGCCTATTTCACAGCAGACAGTACAATAATTATTAAACACAAGGAACAAAATAAAATCCCTGGCTGCAAGTTTAAATCAGGAGATAAAAGGAAAGAAACAGTTAAAGGCCCAAGTGGTTTTCTACTCTACACAAGAACTGAAAATGTGCCTCCCTACATGCAGCATATGTGGCATTATTCTTAAGAGCTAAAAAGTGGAAATACCCCCATGTTCACCAACTGATGAAAGGCTAAACAAAACATGGTATATCCAGAGAGGGGTAACAGCAATGGAAGGGACAGGAGTGCTGATTCATGCTGTGCTGTGGCTGAACTCCGAACACAGGCTAAATGAAATAAGCCAGATGCACATCATATGATTACTTTCATGTGAACAGTCTAGAAGAGCCCAAACCCTTATGAGCCAGAAAGTCGTTTAGTGGCCGGCAGGGGCAGGGGACAGTGGGGTGAGCAGCTGGGAGTGCAGAGGGGCTACTTCTGCTGGCCATGAAAATGTTCTAAGATTGATGTATTTTCTTGATCCAACATTGAAGTCATTCTGAGAGTTAAAAATACTACAACCAGATGGACCCTTCAGACCTAAGAATCTGAACATGAACAACAGAATGGAAGTTTTGCCTACTGACCTACCTGCCACTCTCTGACCTGAACATATCAGGACCTCGCTTATAGATTCCACAGACATTTTAAGATCAGAATTATTAGCCAGCATTCAAATGTACATAAAGATCTTCCCGGTGCTTCTGCTACCACAAGGGAAGGACAAATGTCCATACCTGAATGAACCTCCTTCTGAAAGGGCCCACACCCGGAGCCTGTGGGTCGCCCAAGGCCGCATACATCTTTCCATACAATTTTTCAATATTTCTTTTATTGACAGGGCTTTTTCCTAGTTCATCTTTCACATCAGCAACCCAGTCCTGTACAAAATAAAAAAATAAACAAAGAAATAGAAAGAAAGAAAAAGAATCAAGAATCATGTCTGTTTTTTATAAGTATTGTGAGACGGTCTTGCTTTGTAGCCCAGGCTGGCCTCAAACTCGTGTTAATCCTCCTGCCTCAGCCTCCCCAGTGCTGGGATTACCACACCCAGTGCAAGTTGTTTTATGTGTCAGAAGCTGTTCTGTTACCTTAAAGAGCAGATCAGGATTGGACAGTTGTTCCAGGGCATTAATAAAATCTTGAATTATTCCTCCTTGATCCAATTTACTTTTAATCCTATAAAAAATATTTACCAGCTTTAGGTAACCAAGCATCTCCCCAAGAACAAGGTCTATTACACATACACACACACACTGTAACGGTTGTTATGCTGTATCAAACTGAGAAGTTTGGGAGCTGAACTGAGCAGGGGGCCAGGGTCCTCCCTTTGTAGACATCCTGAGCTTAAGGAAGAGGCCGACACAGAGCTGTGTGGGTGGGGAGCAGGCACAGAACACATGGGAGGAAGAGAGGCTGCTCCCCCCTATCTTTTTGGCTCTGGCTGCTTTTGCTTCTTCCACTACCATGAACTGCTGTCTTCTGCCATGTGCCACCCTGCCCTGGAGCCAGCCAAGTATGGACTAAAACCTCCACAGCCTGTGAGCTAAATAAACCTTTCCTTCCTTAATTCTGAGTGTTGGGTATTTTTTCTCAGCAATGAGATAAGTAACCAAGACACATATGTACACACATATATAATGTATATGCTACATAAAGGTATATAAATATATGTAGGTACTACCAACTACACAGGCTAAGGAAGGAGCACTTTCAGAATTCCACCCAGTATGAGATGAAGGAGACAATGTCTTCTCTCTCAAGAGGTTTCTCAGGGAGAAAGCAGATCTTGCTGTGGATGTAGACATTCTGAGGTACACAATTTGAAACACAGATTTTCTGAAGTTATGAAAGACAAAGTCACTTTCTTGACATATTTTTTTCAAATATTTTTGTCTCCAGCTTTTAAAAACCAATCCTGTCACGGTGACTCTGTTCAGAGACTGCCGGGCAGGCGTGCGCTGGCACACTGCCTTGCTAAGCTTCACCCGTCACCTCTTGCAAAGCCAAGCACCCAAAGGACAGAGGCACACCAGCCCACGACAAGGGCAGCTCCTGCGGGGGGCAACCAGCACACCAGGCATCGACAGTATTCTTGCGAAAGTCACAGCGCTGCCTGTTACGTCAACAGTCTCCACCCCAAATCAGCGGATGAAGTGAAAAGGGCACTGCAGGCTGTCTCCCGAGTCCCGCATGGAAGGGGCTTCTTGTGTACTTTAAATTAAAGGCAAGATTTCGGGACTGATTGCAAAAAGCACCTCATCTAGTCCATCTCAACCAATATTACTATGAGCATAAAGGCAATCACAGAAGGGAACATGGAAACGAAGCTTTGTAAGCAGGAGGGAAACAGGGTTGAGGGGAGGAGAGGGGCATTGAGAAAAAAGAGGCACCAAAATATATCACGTGCAGACACAAACTCCCTGGGATCAGTGTGCTCATTATGTAAAATGTACCAATAAACTTAACTTTTTAAAAAAATGAGACATTGAATGAGTATCATACCCAGAAAAGATACATTTAAACAGATGCGCAAGATTTTCTATGCTGCGAGGACAGCTTGATGCTAACCGAAGACAAATGGAAGCTTCTTGTACCTGGTTTTACACACATTTTTTGTACTCTGTAAAATTTCATTAACCCAGTTTTACTTTTGCATCACCTTGCCACAAACTCCTCATTCTTACGACCGGCAGGAGTCTCTTTGAAGGAATAGCTCTCATGGCTTATTATAAAAGGATAAACGATCGCCTGCGGGTAGTTCTCAGCAATTTCTTCCACAGTGTGCTGAACTGCACTGGCCTCCTCTTTGTCCAGTAAAGCTACCATGTGGCTGATCCAGCCGATGAACTGCCAGCAAGGAATGGAAGCAATCTAAAACACAGAGAGTTGTAACTTAATAAGGAACAAAACACTTAACACTGTCTCACCATGAAAGTAGTATATGTCTAATACAAAAAAAAGACAAACCCAAAAACGTAACAAAATGTATTTCTTGGAGCTCAACAGCTGTATTCTAGACATTTCCTGTGTTGATGAGCACATACTCTTTGTTTAAAAAGAACAGGACCACACCAGACGTATTGTGGTTTTTCTTAGAAAGATTTATCTCATTTCTTTTAATAGCTGTATAGTAGTATTCCATTTTGTAATGAACATGTAGGATGTTTTCCAATTTTTTTATATCACACTAATGTACAATGGAGAACCTTTATACATATGTCTGTGCTTGAGTTGTACACTTGCAGGACAAATTTCCAGGAGTAAAATTAGCATGAACATTACCAACTGTCAGATGCACTGCTAGAACTTCCAGAAAGATTTTTGAAATTTTCCTTTCTAAAAGTATTACACTAAAAATTTTCCAAAATCCTTACTAACACTGGACTCAAAGAAGTCTCATTCATTTTTTTTTTCTTTTTTTTTTTTTAAGAAGTCTCATTCAAAACACTGTTAATCTGAGAAGTAAACAATGTTTCACTTAAAGTTTCATATTTCATAATTAGTGAGGCTGAATAGTGCGTATTTATTTGCCTCCTCTGACCATTTTCCACTGATCTGTTGTGACCATTTATTCCAGAAACTAGAGATGTCAGTTCTCTGTTCCACGTGTTGCAAGTATTTTTCTTCCAGCTTTTTTTTAGACTTTGCATATGGCATCTGGTGGTTTTTTATTTTTGTGTACATAGCTGTCAGATTATTTTCCTTTTGGCTTCTGGTTTTTGTCTCTACACTCTGAGATTGTTTTAAAACATGTGTTCGTGTTTTCTTCTAATGTTTTTCAGGTATAATTTTCAAGGTAAGTCTAAAGTACTTAAATCACTGGCATGAGGAGGACTTGGGCAGGCTTCTTAGCTCCTCTGGAAACTGAGCACAGGGCAGCAGGTGTGAGGACACCAGCAGCTGGTCCATGCAGCTCTGATGTTTGGCTGCTCCTCTGAAAGTGTCTACCTAGTGTCATAACAACACAGACTCATATCCATTTATTTCTTCACAATCTCAAAATGCTATTTTTATCATGTATAAATATAATACTATTTTGGGGAAAACCTTGTTTAACTATGAGTTCACTTATCCTTAAGAGAAACATGTATATGCTACATTTCTGAATTCATTTTAATCTCCCATTTCAAACCTACTTGAAGGATCCACAGTGGGGGGAAGGTACAGCTGGACCCTGACAATCTCACCGGTACCCTCAGCTGAGGCCAGCGCTGTTTAAAGATGCACTACGAAAAGCTAATGGAGTTTCTGGGTAACCCAGTTTTGCACTGACATTTTCAAATCAAAGCCCCCTTGCCACTTACACATGTATAAAAACCTTATGGAACCTGTCCGACGGCTCCGCACCCTGCAGATGGGAGTTTTCCCTGCGCACAGATAGTGCCCTGGGACATGGGCATGGCCAGAGGTAATCCTGCCAGGTAGGCTGAGGAGTGCAGGGCAAGGCAGGGCAAGGCGGGCAAGGTACAGGCTACTCCATGCCCACACACAACCCCCATCCCCAGCCACACGCCCTCAGGCCTCACTGGACACCGTACTGCCAGCAGGCACTAGGTTCGCCAGGATGGGGGATGCAACGGGAAACTTGGCGGTTCTCTCTGGGCCAAGCAACAGCTGAGCACAAGGCACTGACACACGCCACAGGCTGCGGCTTCATCTGTGTGGGCTGCAAGCCTCCACGCAAAACTCTACCTTGGCCTCAGACGCACCTCTCCTGAGTTTCTCTGGATCCTCATACAGATCCAGTGTTCTTATCACTACCCAAGAGGGAAATGAGTAAAGGTGAACTCCTTCATGTTGTTTAAATTCAGTTTTTAGAGTGTGGCAGAATTCAGTGCCGGCTGGAAGAAGCTATAGTAAGTGCGCTGTACACACTAACACCCTTGGACGTAAGTAAGAGTGTGGCTTTTAGTCCTATTAGGTTCTCTTCTATTCACTAAAACAAAGATACCAACCTCTTTTGTCATTAGGCTCAATGTCTCTTCTGGATACTGCTTCAGAATCTGAAGTAATCTAGGAAACTTCAGCCTGGCATCAGTGGAATTTAATTTTAAAGCTTTCAACATTTTCTCCACCACAAGTGCTGGGTATACCTGCAGTTCTGCAGAGTGAGTAACTGCCAAGGAAAGCGAAAAGGGAAACAACGGTCATCCCATCTGCTACGAATGCGACGAAGGGTTAGAGCGTCCCTTTTTGGCTTGTACTGTTTTAGTGTCACTGCTCTCTTTTGAATGACCACTTTTTTATAATTCGGGGAGGGGGCAGGTACTGGGGCTGAACCCGGGGCCTCTGCACTGAGCTACATTCCCAGACCATTATTTAATTTTGTATTTTGAGATAGGGTCTTGTTTATTCACTAAGTTGCCCAGACTGGGCTTATACTTGCAGTCCTCCTGCCTCAGCCTCCCAGACACTGGGGCCATAGGCATGTACCACCATGCCTGCCCTCTGCACAACCACTTTAGATCAGCACCAGACACCCTTTTTGAGCTTATGTCTTGAAGCATTAGTCTTTCATTGGAATACATATACATTCTGCACAAAGCACAATTTGCATCCCGGCCTGAGAACGCAAAGAGCAGCTGCTGGTGACTGCGTCACTCCAGCGGCATGGTTCAGGCCACATGAGCCAACCCCACGCTGCAAGCAGAATGTGAAGGTACAAATGCAGCACGTGGAAACATGGAAGACAGCTGGACTCCACTTAAATCCAAGTTGTGTTGGCTGGAGATGCCATCGTCTCTGAGAAAGAAATCAGACCCTCAAAGTATCTGCATTTGAAAACAAACAGAAAACCAGAAGTGTTCACAGGTCCTTAAGACTGTATGCTGACATGATGGAACACGAACTTGTCTCTGTCTTTTTTGGTCCATCCGATGCACTCTCTTCTGCCTTGCGGAGTTGCTGGTCACAGAAATCCACTAGCGTCATATAAGCATCGATCACACCAGCTGTAGGACCACCGCCCCGGCCGGAAGGCTGGGAGGCCTCAGCAGTCTGCACGGCTCTGGAGAGGTGCAGGAACGCTCTCTGGTACAGACCTGCAGTTACCTGCAATGCACATGACAGGTAACTGTATTGACAGCTCCAACATAATACTGAAAATCTAGGCGGAGCAGCAGGCCTGCAGTCCTGGACACTCAGGAGGCTGAAGCAAGAGAATCCCTTGAGCCTGTGAGTTTGAGGACAGCGTGGGAAACACAGTGAGACCCGGTCTCCAAACAAACAAACAAACAAACAAACAACACCAAAAGCTGTGTTAACAGGAAATAGAGTTTGCCCTAGCTATGAGGGAGTAAGTAAATGAATAAGATCCGAAGGATGTAAAAACCACCCCAAAAAATAGCCAAGTCAAGCTGAGTGTCAGCCAGATATCTGAGCTACCCATGGCTCGACCAGGTCACTGAGGCCAGGACCCTCTGAGGGGAACCTCTGAGGAGCGGAAGGTGCCTCTGAGGTGTAGCCCCTCACACATGTCGCAGACCCTGTGGTGAGAGAGGACAGGGCGACGGTGAACAGGGCACACCGAGATGAGCAGAAGGCTGGTTAATGACCGAAAATAAAAAATAATCTGAACAAAGCTAAGCAGCATGGGCACTGGACAAGGAAGTGGAAAGGACTGCTCTGTCCCACAAGCTGCTGCGACGCTCGAACGGCAACTGTGTTGAAATCTCATTAACAAAACCCATGGAAGGACTACCCACATCAACCCAATAAAAACTTCTCATTATTAAGCTTAAAAAAATGTTTACCATTCAAATAAACAGGAAACACATGCAGTATGTCAATTTTCCACATAAGAAACTTGGCTGTGCACAACTGTCAAACATATTAAAACAAAAAAAGTGACACCCTCCTTGTTCCTTTCCCGGAGCCCAAAAGGCTGCCCATGAAAGACGCACACACACAAAACAAGAAACCCTCCCTCTCCCCGTTCTCATTACGCTCTCTGCACTCTCCGTGCTGGATCCAGAAAGCTCCCAGATCAGGCGAGCCTTGCTCCCTTCCATGTCAGTCAGGCAGGTGGGATTGCTGCCGAGAGCGCTAGCCATGATCCTGAAAGTTGTACCCAAGAGAATGTTCTGATCACAGGAAGCCAGGATATTTTTGTTTAAGTAACCTGATGTGGTGTTCTCATCTGCTGGAACAACAAAAAGAAAAAAGAACCAAAGTTCTTTCTGAAGTAAACAACTATCATAATTTACAAAGAGAAAATTCACAGTGTGCAAAAGTTGTTTTCCATTAAGAAAGTAACTAAAATAAATCTTGGAAGTACAAGCAACTGGCTTCAAGTACAGGGTAAAGCCCTTCTTGAAGGACTTACTAATAAGAAAAGGTTCCTTGTTAGGGGTAACTGTGCCAAAGTCCAGCAAGGCTAAGCAACTAAAACTAAGAATTAACTTTCTATTTATGTATCATCATTCCACACTGTGTCAAAGCACCCAATTCTGTTAAAACCAACACACAGAAAATGACTAAGACATCTGCACCTACACAGCAATAATCCAGTGTAGATTTCAGAATGGCTGGTACAGAAACAGCCACAACTGTGTTTAAAACTCTGGTTCCATGTCTCATCCTATGGTGCCAGCGAGAAGCTCGGGCACCCGGCAGGGAGACGGCGGTGTGTGTGCTCACAAGTCCGGCAGCACACGTCGCCTGCCCACCGTCTGCCCCGCACACCGGGCTGCTCAGCTCAGATGACAGTTATAAACCACGCTCCAACTGCAGGATGACTGTTACTATGGCCACTCACTATTGCTATCTTGCCGGCACTAGGGATCACCGTTACAGCCCTTCTCCTTGCTCCGTCTCTTTCCTGCACTAAAACCCCCACAATGACTTCAGCACTGGTAGGGTGATTTCCTAGGACCATCCGGAAAGCGTGCTCCTCCTCAGCATCTTTACAGCGTCTGCTGCTGCGGCACATGCTCGGATGCTGCAGTCCCGCTGTAGCGTGGCCTCGGACCTTTGGGCGTGCAGCTGCAGGGCAGGAGTATCAGATCCGACCCTAAACTAGAAAGATACTCCCTCAGTCTTAAGGGTTTTATTATCTTGAAGAGAGGACTAAGGAGGAAAAGGTCCTACATGTTTAATTTTTACACCTTATGTGTAAATTTAAAGTTTACAAAATAAAGAAACCACTAGACCTATCATTAGGCTAAGTTGAAGAGAACAACCCCCTTCCATTTTATTTTATAAAGAAATAAAAGCTCCCTCCGAATGTCAAGCTGGCCACTATTAACATACTTAATTTCCTGGGTTCCAATCCTTGGTTGTCTTCCCAAGGAAATGACATCGTTTTCTCTGGCACCCTAGCTGTATGTACTGAAATGACTACCTAGACTTAACGCCCACAGGTCAGGTGAAGCAGCACGAAGAGTCACACGAGCTATAACGTGAAAGGGCATCCTAAGATTTAAGTGGGCCACAGCAGCCTAATTACCCAGCAGAGAGACTGTTTTCAGCACGGTGAGGATCTGCTCAGGCGGGCTCTGGGCTCGGCTGCGGCAGTGGCTCAGCCGGCAGTAGCTCTGCACCCACTTCACCTGCCAGTCGGCTCTCGTCTTCGACTCCTTGTGCAGCTCCTTCAACAGTTTCATGGCAAGTGAGAAATTGTTCTGTATCAACAGAAGAAGACAGTGGTGTGATGAGGCCGGTGCACAGTTCAGACATAAAGTTATCTTACAAAAGGAGACGACTGGCCTGTGTCCCTTTTTGCACGGCATGGTTTGCATTGGAGAAGCAAATCCATTTTCTCAGCTCTGGGTATCTTTCCTTAATCACTGGATATAATGCAGATTTAAAGACTAGGTTTTAAGTATTTTTTGTAAACCACATTTACCAAGCTACCGTCTAATCCCAGAACATCTTTATCAGCCTAAAGAGAGAACCTTTGCCCACCGGCAGTCTCTCCTCGTTTTCTCCAGACATCAGCAAACACAAACCCACTTTCTGTCTCTACGGGCTGCCTCTCCTGAACACTTTCGAACAGTGCCGTGGGCAACTATGTGGTGCTTCTGTGTCTGGCTTCTGTTACTTGGCATGCTTTCCTGTTTCATCCACGTTACACGTCAGCACTTCGTTCCCCTTTCTAACTAAATAATGTTTCACTGCAAATATGGATACACTGTATTTTAGTTATCTGCTCTTCTACCGATGGACGTCTGCGTTGCTTCTACCTTTCCAGCTGCTCTGAACTGCGCACAATTTCTGTGTGAACACACGCTTCCAGTTCTCTCGGGTGCATACAAGCCTGGGAGCAGAACTGCTCCGCTCACGCACCGCCGCACGTTCCCACCGGCAGTACAGGGGGTAACGGTCTCTCCACATCTTCTCTGGCGCTTCCTTGTCATTTTGATGGCGCCACCCCAGGGGGTGCGAGGTGGTGTCTTGCTGCAGTTTTGGTGCGCACTGCCCTGAGGACTGGGCACCTTTCTGTGTACTTGCTGACGGTTTGCATATCTGCTTCACAGGAATGTCTTCAGGTCTTCTGGATGTTTTCAAATTGGGTTGACTTACTGCTCAGCTGTAAAGTATTTGTTATATCCTGGTTACTAGAACCTTACCAGATGTAGGATCTGCACATGTTCTTTCCCAATATATGCACGGTCTTTTTGCTTGAGGAACTTACTTCAGGATTATTCTTATACTCTTTTGTACTAGGGATTGAACCCAGGGTCTCTGCACTGAGCTACATCTCCTGCCTGCCTGCCTGTCTTTCTCTCTTCCTCTCCACCCATCTATCCATCAAAGTTGCCCAGGCTGGGCTCAAACTTAAGATCCTCTTGCCTCAGCCTCCCATAGTGCTGGGATTATAGACATGCACCATGCCCACCTTTAAGCATGTGTTTTGAGGCACAAGTTTTTAATTTTGACAAAGTATAATTTATCCATTATTTTACCTATAACTTATCTATTTGCCTCCCTCTCCCTTTTTTTTTCCCTTTCTCTACCTTTTCAAACTGAAAGATTAGATTTCAAGTATTTCTTTTTACCACATTTTCAAAGTTAGGCAACCACTACCATATAATTCCTGAACATTTCCATCGCCCAGCCAATCAATTTCCTCCGCACACACCTGAGTGGGCTATTATTATCTACCCCGAAAGCTGCCAAGAGTTTCCAGCTTCTCCAGTGCAGACCCTGCCATTCAAATACCCTTCTGCTGGCACCCACCCATCTCTCCTGACTGTGCCCTCCTGGCACCAGAATATCTTCCTTCATCACCTGCCTGTGCGGTCCCTGTTCTGTGTGGCCCGGCTCTCACTACACAGGACTGGGATGGCAGTGACAGTCTCTCCTCTTAGTGTCAGATACAGGATGCTGATCTAAGCCGGACACCCTCACCACCAGGTTCTTAAATTCAAGTCCTCATGCTCTGACCACATCCCACAGCGTCCGCTGTGTAATCAACCTCAGGGACTCCGCCTGCCTTCTTTTTGCTGTTCTTTCCTTCTATGTGAGAGTAAGCGAGTCTACCACTTCCACGTTCTCCT
>PVLD010022742.1:0-28736 GCA_004027595.1 Dinomys branickii | reverse complement strand
ATCCGGAGTTTGGCGCTGGGAAACAGAACCCTCCTCCCTTGGCCCATCTGATTGGACAGCCCGTACTGCCCGCCCCTCAACGCTGATTTGCTGCTGCTCCTCGGCCCGCCCTCTAAACTGAGATTGACAAGGGAAGCCAATCCCTACCAGTGTACCTAAACGGAGCTCAAATGACAGATTGTAACCCGGAGTTTTCAAGGGCAGTTTCATTCCCATGATGCTGACCTGTCCTAGCCTTGGTTTAAGCAGTATTATTTCTGATTTTGCAGACCTGCCTCTGCCTTTTTTACGACAAGATCTCGCTGTGTGAATTTAATCTGTTTTAAATCTCACTGTGTAGTGAAGGCTGGCCTTGAACTCTGCCATCCTGCAACAGGCTCCTCAGGTCTGGGATTGCTGGCATGCACATCCCTGGCTTCTCCCGTCTTCTTACTAGACTCAGTGGACTCTTGCTGTGTGTTGTCCCACAAAATGGAATCACAAATGTGCTAAGACAGTTCCAGAGTGAAAATACCATGGAGAAATCACTGTGAGAGAACACCATGAGTTCAGGCAAGAGCAGAACACAATGAATAGAGGGAAGACCTGATGTGAGAGGTAAAAATTTGCAATAAGGTTATTGGCTTCATGAAGAAGATCTTCTCAAACTGTATCTCTCAATTTCCTTATTTTAATCAAAGTAAATAAACATATGCCAAAAAAGGAATACTATAATTGAATAAATGTATTTCATGGTGTTGAGGCAGGGAAACTTAAAAACTTCAGACCATCTCTAAGCCTCCTGTTCCTGTAGTTCCCTCTGCAAAAGTTGAAACTCTTTATCTTTCAATACTTTACTAACCCAAGCAGAAAAATATTACCTGGAGTACTGGGATACTCTTGACTAACATCTTGCTTGGCACGACACCTGTGTAGGGTATTGGTAAAACCCTGTGGTGTGTCTGGCTCCGGGATAAAGGTGTGACCTTAGGGACCTCACATGAGGTCTCTAGCACTTGTTTTGCTCTGTGCTCCTGGTTCTTGTTTTCTAGTTCCCTATCTCTGTTCATTTCCTTTCACTCTAATATTTCTTCTTTAGAGTCAAATAGTAATCAAACTCTGGCCTAAAATGTACCTTGTATTCTTCATTCTTGCATGTCAGGTTTTTTGTACCTACACTAAGAAACTAATAAAGTTAATAGATGTCTGAACAAAATAAACTCCAAAACGTACTAAACCTTTCTTTAGAGGATTGTATAGGTAAGTTGTGTCAGTAATGCTTCTGCATTGATTTTCTGCATATGAACATATTTCAGTGACTCCAGCAAAACTTTGCATACAAAGCAACTTTCCAGGGAAAAACACATGGTAGCCAGTGGATACCTCTGAAAGGAACAAACCCTCAATACCATTTTCACATGTGCCACCTGCTTTCCACTGCTCCACACCTGTGGCTGTCAACACTGCTTCTAGAGCCATTCTGAGCAGATGGAAGCAACACACCGAATAGATTTGCAGCCCAGGATGCACTGAGGGGATGGATAGGTACTTTTGTCTTTAGGCTCAATAGACATCTCAGCTTCAAGTCACTGGACTTACGACTCTGCTCCCCACTATAGTTTGTTCATGTGCTTCATACCAACAGTGATGGGTTATGTGACATAAATATACTCAACTCAAATCTCTTAATTTGAACCAAGAGAGTCCTTGCTTTCCCTCTGTGACTATTAATGAATAAGATAAAGCCAGTTCTAACATACTGGATCTGGATTTAAAACATCAAATAGTTACCACTTATTGAAAAGCCAAGATCCCATAGAACTTATTTCTATATGACAAAAATTATGGAAAAAAGCCTAATCAAATGTGAATTGTCTGCTCCTCCTTGTGTTTTGATAGTTCCTTCAGCATTTCAGTTGAATTTTGTCCCAAGATGCTCCCAGCCTAACGATTTACGTACTCCATTTACCCTTTTAGCAGACTGGAGTCACTGTGGGGACTGTCAGTGCGACACCGAATCGCCGAAGACACCACGTTGGTGCGAGCCTCCATTCTCCTTTGTCTGCAATATCCCACTGCCTTCTTCCCTGATCCATCCTGGCCATGCACAGTCAATTCTCCATGAAAGAGCCTGACATCATGTAAATAGTTTACTAAACCCTCTCGAGCACTTCTCATCTCATTCAGACTAAAAGCCAAAGTCTAGTTCCGCTGTGTGTTGCTGTCTGATGTGGTTTCACTGTCTCTGTGAAGTGCTCTTGTCCTGCTCCCTGTACTCACTCCATTCCAGCCACACCAGCATCACCTCTAGAGATTCTTGTGATGCCAGGCACAGCCCTGCATCAGTCCCTTTGCACACGTGGCTCTGGTGACCCAGGTCCCTCAGTCTCCCAAGTAACTGATGCCTCATCCCTTGTTGTTTCACTTCTCATCTTTACAGTAAACTCTTCCTTGATCAACCTGTTAATAACTGAAACTTCCAAAGAAAGTGGAATGTTTCAATCCCATCTTTCCTCTTTTATTTTTCTACAGTATTCATCATGGTCTGATATGATACACGGTCTAATTTTTAATTGTGTGCTTTAATCATTGCACACGTTGGTCTTAATCTCTCTAGAATGTAACTGCTGTGAGTGCATGGATCTTCATATGTTTTACCCAATGATTACCTCAATTTCTAGACGAGTTCTTTGAATATAAGCAATGCTTGTTGAGTATTTGTTGAGTGAATTTATAGCATATGTAGATTCTTGAGAAATGCTCTGAGCAGGAAGAGAGGTCTTCAGCAGATAGCATGAACAGGTATACAGACTCAGGATTATTTTTTTAAGGATTATTAATAATATTTAAAATTTGTTGCAGTACCAGGATCTTATTAGGGAAAAGAAGGTCAGATCTTCCCTCATAGAAGAGGCTCCCACTCATGTGTTTGGAGAGTACTTCATTTTCTCCTTCTGATAAGGGAACAGGCCTCAGCTCAACTGTGTCCAGTTGTTTAGGGCCCAGGCCCCTACCACCCCCACTTCCACAGGCTCCCCTCTGTTTGTTGAGGCTCCTACCTTCATGTGACGAGTCCCCAGAGGGCAGAAAACAAACGTGGGATGAAAATCACAGTTTCCAGCTCCTGGCCGAGCAGAGTGTTACTGAAGGAACAGGTCATGTTCCTCACTGAGGAGTCTCTGATAATCACACTCATGGTGACTGTGAAGAGGCCATCTCTGTCCACAGTGCAGGCTTCCTCCACGGAGGGAGTGACCTCGCCGTAGGGGTCCCTCCACACTGCGTGGGGCTCTGGATACCACCCTGCAGATGTGCACTCCAGCCCGAGGCCTCCATCCTCGTAGCCCTTCATTTCAATGAGGGGCTTGGAGCCCAGGCCTGGGGAGGGAGAACAAGGGCCCAGGTAATCACTAAGGCAGTGCTGTCTCTCTTTTATCCTGTCTTATAAAGTCAGCTCTTAATGGTGCACCACACAGGGAAAAGGCAGCGAACCAGAAGCAGCACCCAGAGGAACTGAACACACACATTCCAAACATTCCTGCAGGACCCCTCTGGAAAAGAGGAGAACGGAAAGCAGGAGAGAGGGAGAAAGACGCAGGAAGAAGGAAAGACAAAGGGAAGGGAAAACTTTGAGTTTGGCACGACCAGGAGACCAATACGCCAAATAAACCTGAGCTTTCTGAGAGCTAAGGAAGGTCCTGACTCTGCCCTCCACCTGCCCATCACAGCACCACCACCACTGTCTTCTGTAAAGGCTTGTTTTATGGTTCATTCTGCCACAGACTTTTCTCACCTCCAAGTGGTCCAACCAGAAACAGGCATGCACAGGACTGCACCTTCTGCTCCTGGCACTTCTCAGGGGCCTTGGCCTCCTGAGGTTCTAAGCACATAAACATGCTAGGCTGACACGATCATAAGAAGCTTTTCGACCTTAAGACACTGTGCTTCTCTTCTTGTTCAGAGCTTCCTGTCACAGTTTCCTTCTTCTAGCCAAGCAGTTTAAAGGAGAGCATGCAGAGCTGTTCAGAATAGGGGTGGTTGCTTTTAGGAGTGCGGGTAAACCAATCATGCAAAGCCAACTATCAGCCCAGTTCAGAGAAGTTCGTCCACTAGATGTTTTGTCCATAAGTTGGTTTTTGCATTGTGCCTCCTATATAACACAACACTCACATATTGGAAAGATCTGAATGTACCTGAGATACTTAAAACAGCAATATCACCTTCTCAGTGTGTCATCAAAACACTTCCTGAAACATCCTACCAATTGAACTCCTCTTAACTCTATTCTATTTTTAAAAGAGCCTTCAACTAAAATACTACAAAAGGCTGAAGCAGGAAGATCACAAATTCAAGGACAGTCAGGGAATTTGGTGAGCCCTGTATAAACCTCAGTGATAGAAGGCTTGCTTAGTGTCTATGAGGACCTGGGATCACTACCTAGCATTGTGAAAAAAAATAAAAAAGGTTAACCTGATAAATTTAACGTTATGTTGTATATTATAGTAGAATAAATAAGAGCAATAACAAGAGAATGGTGGATGTGTAAACAAGCAGCGAGTGGCCCTGAGCTCCCTCTATCCCTGAGCCTCATGTCCAGTGATCATCTAGACTTTTTAGGGAGTAGTTCCATGTTAAGTGTACCCAATAATTTGTGTTAAATTCAGAAAATCAAGACTCACTTAATTCCAGTATTTCCTGCTCAATTCAATTTTTTCCAAGGTGGGAGGAATTAGCTCTACCTCTGAAGACTTACACAGAAAGTTCAAATAAAGAATCTTAAAACAACTTGGCAAATTGGAAAAAAAGTGCTATAGAACATTATATGAAGTTCAATAAGCTTGAAACAGTAGCCAAAGAACCCAACAAAGAAAAATATCAAGTAGGGAAAAACAAGTAAAATAATCCTACAGAAACCTAATTTAGGGTAGGGCAGGCCCAGCAAAGATGATTACAGGGAGAGAGGAGACTTCCTGGTACACAGACACTATCATCATGGAGGCAGTACACAAACATCAGTAAACCTTCCCTTCATAATCAGAAACAAGACTCCCTCATGAGTGAGGAAGATGAGCTCTCCCACCAGTCAATGATTGAAAGCCTAGGGGCAAGTCACACTGTCATCAAACCTTAACCTTAACACTGTTCTGATGGCTTGAAATATTTCTTACAGTCTTCAAGCATTTCTTTTTAAAGTATAATATCCTTATACTGACCCAGAGAGCACAGTCATTTCTTAAAGCTATTATTAATACACTCCTAGAAATCCCATTTTCATTGCCACTTCTATGCTGAAATGTGCCAAATTGCTCCTGGCAGAATTCTCACTTGGTTTGAAACTTCTATTTTAGTATGCAATTTTTCTCTACTTGGTCATGGCTTAATGAAATGATCTATGATTTCAAGCCAAGAGAGATTAAGAGAGACAAAGAAAGTCACTACATCCTTGTAAAGGGAATAATCCAAGAGGAAGAGACAACAATCATAAATATATAGGCAACAGGGCCAGAAGTGCCTGCCTGGCAAATGCAAGGTCCTGAGTTCAAGTCCCAGACATAGATAGATAGATAGATAGATAATACCAATGCACGCAGCTATATAAAACAAATATTAACACACATGAAAAACCAAAAAAAGAACTAGTACAGTTGTAATGAGGGGGCTCAATACCCCATTGTCATATATAGACCAACAACACACACTTACAAAAATCAATAATGAAATATTATAACTGAACCAAATTTTTGAAAAAATGGAGTCAATAGACATCTACAGAGTGTTTCATCCCACATCAGAATATATATTCTTCTCAGCTGTACATGGGATATTCTCCAAAATAGACCACATACTAGCTCATAGAACATGCTTAAGTAAAGGGAAAGGTATAGAAATTATGCCACACACATTATCAGACCATAGTGCAATGAAATTGGAAATCAATGGCAAAAGAAACCACAAGAACTTCAGTGCTCATTTATGATAAAAACCCTACAGAAAATCAGAATAGATGGTCTTTATCTCAATCTGATAAAAGCCATCTCTGACGAACCAAGAGCCGACATCATACTAAATGCACAAAACCTGAAAGCTTTCAGTCTAAGATCAGGAACAAGACAACAATGTTCATTATCACCACTCCTATTCAATATAGTTCTTGAAACACTAGCCAGAGCAATTAAATAAGATAAATAAAAGGAATAAAGATAGGAGAGGAAGAAGTTAAATTATCATTATTTGCAGATGACATAGTAATCTAAATGGAAAACCCCAAAAACTCCACAAAAAGCTTCTAGATTTAATAACCAAATTCAGTAGCATATCTAGATACAAAGTCAATACTCAAAAATCAATAGCAATGGCCAGGCATGGTGGCACATGCTTGTAATCCCAGCACTCAGGAGGCTAAGGGAGGAGGATTGTTGCAAATTTGAGACCAGCCTGGGCTACAAAGTGAGCTCAAGGCCAGCTTGAACTGCAAAATGAAACCCTGTCTCAAAAAGACAAAAAATAATAATAATAGCATTCCTGTACACAACTATTTGTCTGAGACAGAAATTAAGGAAACCAAAAAAAAAAAAAGAAATCATAAAAAAAAAGAAATTATGGAAACCACATCCTTCAAAATAGCATAGAGAAAAAGAAATAATTAGTAATCTATAACAAAAGAAGGAAAGACTATATACTGAAAATTAGAGTACTCTCAAAAAAGGAGACTAAACAGGATATTAGAAAATAGAAAGATATCCCTTGCTCATGGATAAGAAAAAACAACACTGTGGAAATCGCTATATCCCAAAATAGTTATGCAGATTTAATGCAAAGCAAATCAAAATACCATTAGTATACCTCACAGATCTACAGAAAACATTCCTGAAATTCATCTGGAACCAGAAGAGACAGAGGATAGCAAAGGGAATCCTGGCCAACAAAGAAAGGAAAGGTAGGAGGCATCACAATCCCTGATGTGAAATTATACTACAAAGCTACTGTGATAAAATCAGCACAGGTACTGGCAAAAAACCAGACCTGAGGACTGGTGCAACAGATTAGAAGATGCAGAAATAATAACAGACACGCTTACCCACTTTATCTTTGACAAAGCGGCAAAATATGTTCCCTGGAAGAATGATAGCCTCTTTAATAAATAGAACTCGGAAAACTGGCTCTGTACATGCTGAAGACTAAAACTAGACCCATGTCTATCACCATGTACTAAACTAAAGTCAAAATGGATCAAGGATATAAATTTTAAAACAGAAACACTAAATCTACTGGAAGTAGATAGAAATTTTGAAGATATAGGTGCACATAGTTCATAAACAAAACCCAGACTATGTGGTAAATACTTTAAAGAATCAACAACTGGGATCTTATATTATTTAAAAGCTTTTGCACAAGCTGGGCAGGGTGGTACATGCCTATAATCCTAGCATTCGGGAGGCTGAGGTGGGAGGATCATTAAAAGTTTGACACCAGCCTGGGCTACAAAGTGAGCTCAAGGCCAGCCTGAATTGTACAGTGAGACCCTGTCTCAAAAAGAAAAAAAAAAAAAACAAAAAAAAAACCTTTTGCACAGCAAAAGAAACCACCAACAAACTGAAAAAACAACCCAAAGAATGGGAAAAATTTTAGCCAATTATCCATCAGACAAAGGACTTCTATGTAGAACATACAATTTGAAAACATCAGAACTCCTAAATTCAAGAACCAAGTCCAAAAATGAGCATCTGAGATGAATACACACTTGTCAGATGAACAAATACAAATGGTAAATACATACATGAAAAATGTTCAACATCACTAGTCATTTGAGAAATGACAATTAAAACAACACTGAGATTCCATCTCACCCCAGAAAGAATGGCTATTATCAAGAAATCAACCAATTACAAATGCTGGAAGGGTGGTGGGCAAAGCCTTCTCTACTGTTGGTGGGAGTGAAGGGTGGTAGTGGTACAATCACTGTGGAAATCAGTGTGGAGATTCCTCAAAAAACTAGAAGTTCCATTTGACCCAGCTACTCCCCTTCTTGGTATCTTTCCAACAGAATTAAAAACATCTTACCACGGTGATATATATGCACCCATGTTTCTAGTGGTACAATTTTTGCAGGGGTACTAGGAGTCAAACTCAGGACCTTGTACTTGCCAGGCAGGGACTTGTGCTGGTGAGCTATATCCCTGGCCTTACAGTGGCACAATTTGTCATAGCTAATTTTTGTTAACAACCCAAATGCCCATTGACCAAGGAATGGGTTTTTAAAAGATATGGTATTTTTATACAATGGAGTACTACTCAGCCATAAAGGAGGATAAACTTGAATCTTTTAAAGATAAATGGATGCAACTTGAGACCATATTCATAAATGAAATAAATCAGACTCACATGTGTAAACATTGTATTGTCACCCTTGTATGAGAAATTGAAAGAGTAAATAAAGTATAAAATATAGAATAGATATTTTGAAATGGTAAGAAATTGTTCAAAAGGAATAAGGAACTAGGATGGGTTAAAGGGGAAAGGATAGTAGGGGAAAGGGAAAAATGCAAGTCAGTTATACTATTCGTGTCTCTCAGATCATTAAAAAGGAAGATTTTTGCTAACATTGATTGGAGAAATTTTTATGTCCATATCTTGTACTCTGAGCAACTACTTTAAAGATAACAACATATGGGCTGGGGATATAGCTCAGTGGAATAAGCGCTTGCCTAACAAGCGCAGGGTCCTGAGTTCGATCCCCAGTACCGCAAAAAAAAAAAAAAAAAAAGATAACAACATACAATGTGTTCACTATTGTTATTCTATTGTTTTGTATGAAATAATGTTTTATCTTTTATCCATAAAATAAAAACTTAATTTAAAAACCCAAACACAAAAAGCAAACAAAAATGCTTTCTTACCTAATGTACATTGGTTTTCTTTTAATGTGAATTCCTTAATATAGTTCAAGATACAAGGAGGAACTGACTGCTCTCTTACATTTGATCATGTGCATATGGTGTTACTCCTATGTGAAGTCTTTTATGTAGTAGAATGCAGGGATAAATAAAACATTTCCAAAATTGCTCACATATGTTCAGATTCTCGTTCTCTATTCTTCAGTGTATGTAATTATATGTCCGCATACTGGAATTTTTCTTTACATTGCTACAGAAAAAGGGCCTCTTTCTACGGTAAATCCTTTTGTCAGTATACAGCACTTTATATATTTACAGCTAATTACCTTTCTTATTTTTATAATGTCTATGAGGCTTACCGGAATAACTGATGTCTTCTACACATTTCTTAGGGTGATTGCCCACATATTGTTCCGTGTAACTGTTTTGATGTAATTAACTACAACATTGTGTAAAGAAGGAACTGCAACGTTGCTTTGTTAATAGAATTTATCCCGTGTGTTTATTTCCAAATTGCTACATGTTCAAAGCTTTCCCACATCAGTTACCTGCAGTTTCTCAGCAATGTGAGTTCTCTTATGATTTTAAAAACTACTTTATGTGGGGAAAACTATCCCACATAAGTTGCATAAGGTTTCCTGGTGTATGTTCATGTCTATTATAGCTAGCTTTTGTGATACTTTCTCACAGTGCTTACATACATAAAGTTTCTCCCATGTGTGAACTCTTTTATGTCATTGACAAGTACACATGACATAAAAGCTTTCCCACATTGCTTACATATGTGAGGTTTCACACCGTGTGAATTTTTTCATGTCTTTGACAAAGATCACATGTGGTAAAACCTTTCCCACACACATAGAATTCTCCCCAGTGTGAGTTCTTTCATGTAACTTACAATAACCTTGTGTATAAAATGATTTCCCATATTGCTTGTATACATAGGGTTTCTCCCCGGTATGAGTTCTTTCATGTTTTTTGCACTGACTATGTGTGCCAAAAGCTTTGCCACATTGCTTACATACAAAGGTTTTCTCCCTAGAGTGAGTCCTCTCATGCATTTTATAACCAGTATGTCTGCAGAAAGCTTTCCCACATTGCTTACATACATAGGGTTTCTCCCCAGTTTCTCCTCTTTCAAGTTTACAAGATGAGGAGTTCTTACCTAAGGATTTTCCAGTATCCTTAGATACACAGTGTTTTTCTCCAGTGTGAGCTCTTTCATGTATCCAAACATCATGGTGAGATTTAAAATCTTTTCCACGTTGTGCACATACATATGTACCCAGGCCACTGTGGTGTCTTTCTTGGATCTGAACACAGTTCAGTGCACTAAAGCCTTTCTCATCTTGTTTATATTCAAAGGGCTTCTCTTCTGTGTTAGTTCCTTCAGTGGAATCAGAGTAGGATTTCCCACTTTGCTTACATTCATAGGCTTTCTCTCCAGGAGATGTCAGCATGCTTCTGGAAGGACTGAGATGCAGGGGAGGCTTCTGCATGTTTGCCACAGTTAGACAGCCTTTCCTGAAAGCCCTGATATTCACATGCTTGGAGTTCAGTGTTAGCTATGATGTGCACATTTGCTGAATGACCAGTCAGGGACTTTCCAAACAGGCAAGGCTTTCACCTGGTTTGGTATTGGCTGCTTTCATGTACACATTGCCATCGGGAAACCGGAAAGCCATTTCCTCATGTTGATGCCATAATTCATACTGATGCCATTTCTCTACCTCTCTATGTCTGCAATAGAAAAAAAAATAAAACTGCCAGTCAGCCTTGAAAATATCTTTATTTTAATGATTGAGCAGGAAATCTGGTGTGCTCAGTCCTGACAATATCTGATCATGGTTTTACTGTACACTTTGCACAATGGCTTGGAAACCACTTTTACCAAAGCAGTAGTATATATTTGGGTATTCACAATTTACTTATTGCAATATATAACACTTACTTTTATTCTGGGGAATCAATACATACAGAAACTCTATGTTGATTATTTTTTATATACTTCCTTCATGATTCTAGGAAACCTCCCATTGAGACCCTTCACCTTCTCCCTAATATCTGCCACCCTCTTCTCTATTTCTTTTTTATTTTACTCCTTAGATTATATGTTGAGTTTTTCATATAAAATATATTATGTGATAAAGAAATTTCTGTGCCTCATTCATTTTATTCTGGGCATAAGATCTACCTACTTTATTCACAAATAACATCATTTTTTCACTTTTATGGACAAATAAGATTCTATTTTATACATATGCATATACCACATGCTGGAAGGTTAAACAGAGAATTAGCACAAACTATGTATCATTCTTTATTTATTTTGAGAGAGGGTCTCATCAACCATTAAATTGCCTAGGCTGAGCATGAATATATGGTCTCACTGGCTAAGAGCCCTACAGTGCTAGGATTACACCATAATACCTGGGCTATCCATATTTCCTTCATGTATACAATTGTGAATGGATTTTTTGTTTTTTCCAGATCATACAACATTTTCTACATGCTAGAAACAGGATTATAATTTGTCTTTAAACATCGTTCCAAGCCTCATGTGGTCAGCTTTTTCTGAGGTGGCTGAACTAGACTGACAGATTTATAGTGCAATGCTAGGATTAAGGTGGATGGTTGCTGTCCACTGAATGGACTGGCATTGCCCTAACCCCAGTAGACTGCAAATTATATATGAGACAGAGAGAGTTCTCTCTCTCTCTTTCTGTTTCTCTCCCTCCCCTTCTCTCATTGCTTTCCTTGTTGTCTGCCACCATGAATTCCTCTGGCATGCACTCTGGGATGCTCCTCTGCCAAGCCAGCGAGCCTTGGACCCAACCAATTATGGACTGAAAACTCTACAAATTTGAGTTAAAAAAAACCTTTCCTTCTTTAACTTGGGGGATCAGGTATTTTGTCCCAGCATCAAGAAAAGTAACCAAGAAACAGATATTTTGGTACCAGAGAAAGGGATCATTGCTGTGATTATACTTGATCATGTGGCTCAGAAGCCTTTGGGAATGGCTTGTGGGAAGAGTTTGCAGTGGTTTGGAGACACCAGCTAAAAAAAAGCAGAGCTGCAACACTATAGGCAGTTCTGTATGGGAGATTCTGGTCAGACCTCAGAAAACCAGAAGGTAATAGAAATCCTGCTGGAAAAGGCCAGGTTCAGGAGGTTTTTGCTGAGGGAAGGCCTGTATTGATTGTTGGACTCCCATAATGTGTTATCACTTGGTAGAAAGGTTGCCTGCATTTTTCTCATGTCCAGAGACTTTGCCCAAGACAAAGATTAAGAGGGAGGGTTTCAATAATTAATCTGGCAGAAGAAATTTCAAGGCACTCTAATTTTGAAATGGTGGCATGGTTACTATTGGGAGCTTTTAGCCAGTTTTATGTTGAGAATCAGGAGTAAAGACTCCAGAAGGATGATTTAAACTGCTCTGAGTTTGGCCAAATAAAAACCTCTTGTAAAGCTGTGTGTGGACTGCCAAGGTAGAGCAGTGGAGACTTTGATTGCTGAAAAGGAACAGGAGAATGAAAAAGATGGCGTGAGGGCATCACAAGAACCAGCAAGACTCCACCCTTTGCAGCCTCAGAATTATAAACATGATAGACTGCTTTGAGAAGAAAACAGAACTCTACGTTCCAGAATGGCAGTGTCCCAGAGAATTTGTTCCTCAAAATTAGATTCAGAGGGCTCAGTGATCCAGGCACTTAAACCCCACAGCCAAGGGAGGGAAGCCGGGCTACTGCTCCTGCTTGCAACAGACCTTGGCATCATCCACATGGTGCTGGTTTTAGATGCATACAAAATGGAAGATCTATGGTTTTGGGAAGGCTCCCACCCAGATTTCAGGAGGCCTGGGAGGCCAGACAGTGTGATCCCTACAGGGCAGTGTATGAAGCTGTGAGAGTGAAGCTGAAGGTGCAGTGGAGACTCCAGAAGTTTGGAGAAGCCAGGAACATGGATCATCTGAAGAAAACTGCAAGGAGGCAGCAGAGTGGGCCCAAAAGAGAAAGCACAGAAGCTACAACATCTGGAAGTGCCATAGAGGCAGAGCCACCCAAGCCCTTTGGAGTTTACTTTTTTATAGATTTCCCCAAATGCTGCACATGGAACAACAGGGCTTAACATTTGCCTTGCTGGATTTTGCACTAGCTTTGTCCCATTCCTTTCTATCCTCCTGTTTGTAACTTTTGGAATGGAAATGAGTATCTTGTGCCATTGAATGTTAGAATTTTTAAACTTTTCTTTTTATTTGTATGGGTGCTTACAGCTAATAGTTTGCCTTCAGTCTACAAGGGGCTTGGAAGTTGGACTCCTCGGCAAAGTTGAAAATGTTTGGAATTTGGCAACTCTTGGAGATGAACTAAGTGCCATTTGCATAAAGAGATGAGTCTTTGGGGGCCCGGGGCAGAATGTTATGGTTTGTGTCTAGATATCCTATCAAAGCCTCAAGTGGTCATAGAAGTTTTTTGGAGGTGGCTGAATCTAGAGTGCACGAATGGTTCATAATGCAATGCTGGGATTAAGGGTGCTAAGAATAAGGGTGGGTGATTGCTGGATCAATGCACTGATTGAATTGATACCACCCTAATTCAGGTAGACTGCATACTATGTAAGGGGCAGAAAGAGCTCTGTCTCTTTTTCTCTCTCTCATCTTTCTTGCTGTCTTTCACTGCCATGTACTGTTTCTCCTCTGGAATGCCCCTCTGCAAAGCCACCCTGACTTAGACCCAGCCAATTATGCACTGAAACTGCTACAAACTGTGAGCTAAATAAATCTTTTCTCCTTTAAATCTGGGTGTCATGTATTTTGTATCAGCAATGATAAAAGTATTGAAGACACATGGGTATTGATGTATCAGTGTAAGCAGATTCTTTCACTATTGGGAAGAATTTAACCAGGAGTAGTTATACAACCTCCCCAGTGTATAAATAAATGCTCTACAGGTCTTGGGCAGTTCCTCTTTTCCCATCTGAAAAGAGGCCATTCCCCCTGGCCTCAGCTTTTGTCTTGTCTTTATTTTCTAAATCCTCTGCCATTTTTCTTCTGGGAACGTCAAGAAGATGTTCTGGGAACATCAACAATTTCTGATTTCTGATTACAATGAGACAATGATTATTTCTTACCTACAACTTTTTACATTTTAAAACAACTCTTCATACATTTCAAAAGCTGTTATATTACAATCACATTAACACCAATGATACAGGACAGTGCATTATAATATTTTGAAACTGGAATGCACTTAGTGCTAAGGAGGATAGTTTGAGAACAGCTACTATCATAACAAACATTCATTTGGATTTTAAATACTTTTACAAGGTTAGCAACTTGCAAAACTTGAAATATATCCCATCTTTAAATACATCTATCATTCCTTACAGAATTTGTTTCATATAAAATTTATCTTTTAGAAGGTACTCATGTGTATATATTATTAGATATCCAGAATGTGACTCACAGTCTAAACACAAAATTTGTGTCCTTCAATTATTAGAACTAGGGCAAGAAAGACTCCATTTTCTGAGACTTCATTTTAAGAGAAATCACTTAAATTCACTTAAACTGTTGTTGAAATCACTCCTCACCTCCTTCCCATTGGTTAGTCATAAACCACTAAAAGTTAGGAACAGAACAAACAGGGCAAATTGGGAAGTAGGCTAAAGGTTAAACCACAGTGGTCATCTGGAATCTCTGGCTGACCAACAACTACTGGGAAATGTAAACCTTGTGATAATTATGTGACATTCTTGTAAAATTCCCAAAAATGAAGTAATGGTTACTATGGAAACCTTAAATATACTTAAACAGAGGGTGAGACCCAGGTCAGGATGGCCATTTTCTCCGGTCAGAGACTGTATATCACCAGCTTTGCAATAAAGCCTTGCTCATTCCTGCCAGTTTGGTCTCTTCTGAGTGCCTGTGTCTCGCTGAACTCACTTGCCATGTCATTGTCAATTCCTAAGTGCAATATCATATACTTTTATGATCCTGAGCATACAAAATAATTTGTTTATTCTGATATATTAGATAATGTCACTAATGACATAATGTCAGTGCTACCTAAGTTTCAGATATTAGAATAATTTAAATATTCAATCATCAGGTTATAGATGCTCAATATATAGGCACCTTTGGAGAAATTTGGTGAGATTCAAGAAATGCAAATATAGCCACACTTGAACAGTATGCTTGGCTGTAATATTTCCACTCACATCCTGAACATTTTGATGTGAATATAAATTACCTTTGATTTCTCCTGCAACCTTTATATTCATCCTCAATTTTCTCATCATTCTGGTTTTGGTCTAAAGTGTAGAAACAGAAATGTAATGATAAGTTACTAGGTTACATAAAATTTAACAGAAAGTAGTAAAATTCCTGGAGTGAGATTCACAATGTGCCCATGGCTGAATGATTCATTAAAATGTTTCCATTTACCAATGAAGGAAACTCACTGATACACAATAACCAATTCTTCCTTATAGGAATCCACTGAAGCTGGAAATCAATCACGTGTGGGGCTAAGACAAAGCCGGCCAAAAATGCAGGGAGCTCCTTATGGTTCTTGGGCAGTTCCTCTTCTCCCATCTGGAATGAGGCCATTCTCCCTGACCTCAGCTTTTGTCTTGTCTTTATTCTCTAAACCCTCTCCAATTTTTCCTCTGGGAACATTGAGAAGATGTTCTGGGAACATCAACACTTTCTGATTACATAAATGAGATAATGATTATTTCTTATTTACAGCAGACACATTCCTGAAGGTTTCCCACATCACATCTCTGTAGAGCTTCTTTTGGGATGGATCCAGCAAAGCCCACTCCTCCCTGGTGAAGGTCACAGCCACATCTTCAAAGGTCACTGCCTCCTAAATCATCAGACAAATATTTCCAAAAAGAAGAGTGAGATTCACAATAACATGATACATCTCAAGTTTGCTCATAAAAAGCTAACATGAGGCTGGATTCTGCAAGTGTTTATTTCACGTCTTGGTCATCAATTACTTCTTCTACAGCCACATGGGTGTCTCACACAGAAATTTTCATAGTAGGTTAGAATTCAATGGTAAAGCCCTAGCAGAATGAAAACATTGTTTTTTCACCTGGTTAAGCCCATTTCATTTCTACATTACCTCTAAAGCATGGTTCACACAGGGAGCCTACAAAAATCAACAACCAAATGAAAAAACTATACTAGATAAATACAAAGAATTGTTCTGACAGATCATAGAAATATCTTTTTCACAACTTATTATGTAAGGAATTGATCCCTAACTTCTTTAATTGTATTTAGACAACATTCGGAAACTTGAACCTGGTTTCATAGATAAATGCTAAATTAAACTCTAAGGAACATTAATGAATGATAATTCAAAACATGAATAAAACATTAGTTTTCATAAGAGAATATCTCAGAGCAATGAAATTAGATTAATAAAGAAGCATTATCGTACAGCTCAAAGACCTGAAATGGTCACCTGTGACATAAATAATTTCTAACATAGTTTATAGGAGAAAAATTGGGAAATGGATATGAGCAAAACATATTACATATAATGAACAACAATATTTTACAAAATTAAAGAGTCACCAATATAAAAGAAAATAACTGAAGAATAGTTGTTGTTATATCCAAATCACAACTTTGACTTGTCAAAAAATTGTAACTGGTATTATAAATGTTTAATAACGTTCAATAAACAGTACATAAGAGTAACACAGGCTAGCCATTAGGAGGAGTGCAGGTTATAAAGTCAGTGAAAGAAAAGGGAAATATTCACAATGCTTACTAAATAGACATTTGATGTAGTCAGGCTTTGCAAGTGAATAGATTTATTACAGGACATATAATTTATAGGATTATTTTTTAATATTCACACAAAAAATCAAATGCAGGAGTGAAGGAGATCTGTCCATGCACTAGAGACCCAAAGAATCCACCTGATGACCTAGATCCCATGGCAATGTCCTGCATGAGTCCAGTTGGAGTCTGAGAGCCCACAACAATATCTCATGCAAGTTTGTATCAAGGATTTGCATTGAGAAGCCTCAAAGTTCAGTGGTGGAAGCTAGAAAGACTGCACCAGCTGGGTGAAGGGCCTGTGCCACCAGGATGATGGATCTGCATGGACCCACCATGATGCTCAACATAAGGAACAGAGCTCCACCAAAGAGAACAGCAGCCATCCTTAACAACAGGGAGGACTCAAGTTCCTCCAATGATGAGAATAGCCAAATTCATATAAGAAAAACCAGGGTGGCAAGTGTCTCCAACAATGGCACACCATCTTCCCTTCCAGGTCTCTTTTTATGTAGTTGGCAACAATCCTCAGGTGTGTCTTCCACACCCAGAACCACGCTGACTCAGTTCAGCTGGATGCATCAAGCGGACCACCACAACATCCTACTTACAGTGCACAAAATTATGCTATCTTTGAGAAGAATGGTTTCTATGTTCACACCTGTGAAAATATGACATGGAAAACCAATAGGGCATGCAAAGCAATGTTACCCACATAATTGAGAACTCAAGAATGTTTAGGGTAGAACTCTCAATCATGTACCAAATAACTTCATAAAATGAAGAAAGTAGCCTGGCCTCACAGGTAACAGAGAATGCACATTCAGAATTCAATCCCACAAGAAAAGGTTTAATTAAGTGAAGTATTGGCTACATCCAAAGTTGTGTATTCCTGTGCTTTTGATCATAGTGTCTTTAATTGGGACACAAATGCAATAAGTGTTGAGGGTTAAATATTCTCACTATAAATCAAAGAGCAAATACACAGAATTGCACTTTTCAATTCAGCCAAAGGAGTCATTGAACCTCAGTAAGATAAGCAAGGGGCCTTGGGGAACAACACTTCCAGTGTTCTGGGTATGCACAGTAAGAATTTAGAGCCAAATCTGCAGAACAGCAGTCAGCAGAATTAACAGAAAAATATTGTCAGAGGTATTTGCTTTGATGAATGTATTCCTTCTGCCCCAATAAGATTGTTCAAACAAGATCAACCAGTGTCCTGTAACAAACTGTATCATTCAGACTTGTCCCCTAAAAAACAAAACAAAACAAAAAAACACTCCTATGCAATATGTGGCAATATCCTTTTCTTCTATACCTTGGTCTTATGTCCTTATTTTACAAATAAATGTCAATTTCTCAGTTTTTGCTGTTTTGAAGACATTCTCTTATGCCCGAAAAGCAGTCCACTGAGTCCTCAGTGATTGAGTTAAAATTTTTCTCTGAGTAATCTTTCTCATTCTTTTTTTAGCCATGGTTATACACTGTAACACAAACAAAGAATGTTTCTTTCTGAATAACAAAAACTAACTCAACTGAAAACCAGTAATTATTGAACACAAAAAGGGAGAACAAGTGTAAATTACTCTAAAGAAACTGAAAATAAAGCAAGGTCAGAATATGTTAAGTTTCCTGGTTACCAAGGAAGTTGAGAGGCTTCAAAGGGAGAAACTCCTGCAGGTAGGTTTTAAAACTATTAAAAATTTTAGTTTCACCTCCAACAATACTGGACAAAATTTCACAGAGATAATCAGAGATAGACTGTGTCAAGTTTCTGAAACTGGGGCAAAGAAAATAACTTTGAAAATTTTAGTTTTAAAATAAGTTATATATGGGAAAAACAGTATTTTCCAAAGTCTAAACAACTGGGATATTTCTACACCAAGTTCTTGGAAGCAAGTGAAGTACCTGAGTTCAAGCACTCCAATCTATCTCCCTCAATTCTGAAAAGGAAGTTGTGATTTTGACTTTTACTCATTGGACTAATCAATGATTTACTTATGAGCATAAGCAACAAAGACTCCAAAAAAATACAGAGGAGAAAGTATTGCTAAAACTTAAAAAAAAAATGGGTAGATGGCAATGTAGTGAACAGCAGAGAAACAAACTCTCTGAGATTTGGTGTCTAGACGATGGAGCACACCAACATGAGGAGGACAGGAAAGAGGAAAACGTGTCCCAGGAACCAGCAAGGATCTGCAGCAAGAATTTAAGCCAATGGGATGAGCAAAGAGAGACCTCAAGGTAGTAGGAGGTGACAAATGGTGCTTTCTTCCTGAGTACATCACTGCTTGAAAGTGCCAGCTCCAAGCTGTAGGCTCATGCCGACTACTGGAGACCCAGAGACCTCCATAGAGAAATCCACCAGCAGAATAGACTGGTGGATGCAACGGACTGCAGTGGTTCGGGTTCCGATGTTCCCAAAGAGAAGGGGCAACAGAGCTTGAAACTCGGAGTACTTGCAGGCTGCCTTGATCTAGCCATTCCCAGTGTCAGGCTAAGGCAGACCCAAGCTCAAGTCAGCAGGAGGTCAAGGACCCAAGGTCAAGCTGGCAGGAGGGGCCTTGACAGGGAGCTCAGCAGCCTGTGGGGGGAGGAGGGTTCCCTGCAGGCTACATCAAAACCCTGAGGACCTGGACTGGGCCCCTGGGTGCGCAGCAATGGGGCAGAGCCCAGTGGTCTCCGAGGGGGCAACCCCGTGCACTTAACCAGGCCCCCGGGAGTGCCTCGTCGGGGCAGAGCTTGGCGGTTTGCAGGAGCGACCCCGAGGACTCGACCGGACCCCCAAGGGCCTGGAGGGCTTGTCAGCGGGATGCTGACCATAGTGTGCCTGGGTCCCTGCCTATCTACCGCCTTTGAAGATGGGTGCTTTTCCACCTAGTGCCATAATTATTTGTGTACACCCATGTTTGTTACAACATAATTGGAAGCAACCATGTGTCTTCCCAAGGGAGTAAATAAACCAAAAAGTACAGTTATTGTCAGAGGGAAGACGACTACTTGGGTGTGGTAACAACGGAGATGAGGGTGGAGAAAACTGATTGATCAACTGTACATGCCTTTATTTCTATAACTGAGTAACCAATGTCAAGAACATTATGTAATACAGGAACCATTGTTAATTCCCTACTATCTTCTCCGTAATGATGCATTTCCTTTATGGCTTTTGAGTTACTCTGGTTTATGTCTCTTTGGTTGTTAATATATTTCCATTCTTTTGCCTTTAAAATTAAAAAAAAAAAGACCACCACAAAAGATTTGGCTTTGGAGTACTATTTTAGTATCAAGTCTAAAGCAGAAAAAAGATGGAACAAAGGTCCCACTGATAGAGCTTAAACCCTTTAGCTTTGCTCAATCAAATAAGGAAGAAATTATGGGAGACAAAAAAGGAAATTCTTTTGAATTGTGTGTTGCTGTTTCAGAGCAGCATGGTCACACCAGGGGGAAAGGCACCGCCCAGGTGCAGGGAGGACTCTGTGCTCTAGTTCTAGGCAGACTCAGCTGGGATTTCCTGGCCACCCTTGAGCCCACGCACTCTGCCTAGCCACGGCTGCTGGTACATGCCACAAGGAAAAAGGCTGGGTGGCACAGGTCAAGTAAGTGGGACACGACTCTGGCATGCTCTGGCTCTCTGGCACACTTCTTGCACCAGAAGTTTACATGTCATCACCGCATCTGGACTTGGGGTCCTGGCAGTCGTGGGGAATCCAGCAGCCTGAGCAGGAGTGGCAGCCAACACGCCCAGTGTCTAGGGTCTTCCCGTGGTGGCTAAGGCTGCAGAGATGAGCGCCACATCTCCTAGGGAGGGAGGTGCGGGTGAAGGAGCCCCTCCCCAGCAGTGAGGCAGGTCAACAAGCTGCCACCAGCTGGACACCCAGCTCAGAGGTAACGGAACAGAAGATACAGCCAGAGGCAGGAACACAAATACAAAAAAAAGGAAATCAAGGTTATGATCCCATTTACTTAAAACACTGCTCAAATACCGCCAGACACTCATATCACTCAATGGGTCATTCCCCCCTTGGCAAAAATTGAAAAATCTATAAATAAGGAAGGGGGATCCAAGGATTTTGGGTTTTCTGATACCTATTGGGATCAAGAGATTAAACAAAATCATCCTGAGATGGAATTGATTACTGAAGAAAAAAATAGTTAAAGGGCTATTTATAGATGTTATAAATAGATCTATAGATATAGATTTATAGATGTTTCAGTTATTACCCAACACCCACTACAGACCTATGTGGGCTGGGCAGTGTTTCTCACCCTAGCAAAAGTTGTAAGGTGCTGACCTGGAGGGATGCAAAAGATCACTCTAGATCTAATTTCTCACCGTGTGTCTTCCCTCCTATACCAATCAATCTATGGGGTCATAACATATTACAGGATATGGGGACATTTTTGGTTAGTCCTAACTCCTTGGTCTCTTGGTTCCTATGAAGGTTAATTGCCAGTTTTCCTTTTTCAGTTGTATGGTTTATGGTTACTAAACCTTATCTTAAAATTTTCTTTGAGTGTGTTAGTTTTTTGCTTGTATATGAAGTTGAATATTCCTGCATTTTATTTGGTATAGAAAATCTTTGGTATTTTATAAGCAGATATAAAAGTTTAAAATATGATCTGAAAATATTGAGGTTTGAACAGCTGCTTAACATTCCATTTAAATAATGTCAGGCCTAGTGGTGGCCCCCAAAGGGTACAAACTATTACTCCCTTTCATCATGCTATGGCAGAACTGGTTGCACATGGGTATAAACGTGCCGTTCAGCACTTTGGTCACGAGGTGCAAACTCTTTATGTTCCTTTTTCTTCAGTTTGACAACAGTGGTTATGGCAATTTTTGTCCTCTTGGCAGTCTACACTGACTAACATTTCTGGTGTTATTGTCATTATCCTTCAGACAAATTAATTCAAGTTGCTTTTTGTTTCACAGATGGATCATCTTAAGGGCTTTGTTATGGTTTGTGTCTGTATGTCCCCCCCAAATCCTCATGCAGTTATTTGGTGGCTTTTCAGTTTATGACTGATCCATGATCCAATGCTGGGACTATGGGTGTGAGAGCTATACCTGCCCTAGGGCAGATAGTTTGCTGGGATTGTGGGTGTGAGAGCTATACCCTAGGGGGGATAGTTTGTATATGTAAGGGAGAGAAAGAGGCTGCCTGCTTCATTCCTGCGGCCATTCCTCCCTTTTGCTGGTTGTTTCTGCTGTGCTCTGCTGCCCTGAACAGTTTGCCCTCTGCCATGTGCCACTGTGCCTCAGAACCAGCCAAGTATGGACTGAAACCTCCACAAACTGTAAGCTAAATAAACCTTTCCTTCCTTCATTTTGGGTGTTGGTTATTTTGTCTCAGCAATGAGAAAAAAGTAACCAAGACAGGCTTTCTCTTCCAAAATATAGGATACAAGTTTCTCCCCATGTGCTCAAAATTCAATTACAAAAGCAAAAGGGAATCAATCCTTCCCACCTCATGTGGCAGCGTATACTATTACAACACAATTAGGTAAAGCAAAAAAGCTAATTTGGGGTTGAGGATATGTTTGTGTATTTCTAGAACAAGCTGTCCAGCCATATTATAAACCTAGACCTGGAGGTCATTGTACCTTTCAAAAAGCTGATGCATATGGCTACGACATGACACCTTGAAGGCAGTTCTACAACCAGTAGACAAGGATGAGGCTAAATCTGACCTGGGGCCAACCAAAGGAACTAACCCAGAATGCCAGGAGATGGTAACCAAAGTGGCAAGCATATGTTTGAGTAGGTGATAGAGCAGAGATAACTGAAGTAAAAGTTACCAGTATTCTTAAGACAAAACAAAATACAAAAGTTTATATTAATTATACATAAAAGATTGTATTCCTTCCACATTCTTCTTCTAAGAGTTCTCTAATTGATGAACAAGAAAACCTGACTGTTTATAATTTTAAATTTCTAAAATTGTAAAGGAGTTACTGTAATTCAGTTTTGTCAGAAATATATTTAAGTGCACTCTGATTTTGAGATCTTCTGTTCGTGTTAAGCTGTGTACTTGTCTGTTTGTCCATTCCATGAATAGCTATTCCTTTGTTATTTGAGCTCACCAATTTTTCTCTTTTCCTGTTTTCTTCTGCCTTTTTGGATCATTTGTTCATGATAGTTTGGGTTACAGACCTAAAAGCATGCTTCCACCTGGGGTACCAGCTGGTCTAAATGATAACAAAATTGGTTTTCTCACAAGTCATCAAAAAATTAAAATAATTACACAAAAATCCCTTAGGGTAGGAGAGATTACTGGTGAGGACTAAAATTGGTAAATAGAGAAGTGGACAACTTTTGCTCATTAAGGAGCCCTCAGTGATCTCCACAGTCTTATGAGAGATACCACTAATAATTTGGTCATGGTCAAAAGGTCAAGTTTTTTAGAAAAAATACAAAAATTCAAAAGGATGCTCATGGTCCAAAACTAAATTAAGATACAAAGGTTTTCACATGTATATGACAATTCATTATTGTTAATTTCAAGTTGTATTAAATGTATTCATGATTGCAGATGTACGGGTCTTCCAAAATATAAAATTAGGATTGCTTATGGTGACAAGACTTTTCTTTCAGATTCAGTCTTCTACCCTTACTAAATAATTTGTGATGTACATCCCATTAAAGGACAACAAATTAGGTAAAAGCTGCTTATGTATTAGATAGAGACGACTGGTTAAAAGGGTTATAATGTCAAAATGAAAATTTAAGTATGTTACAAAATATCATAATTATGATGCAATGTTATATATGGTTTGGATTTCTAAATTTCTGTGTAAAAACATGCAACTGTTGTTTGTTAACATTCTATAGGGATTTACATATTAGAATATCCATGGTTGTTAGATAATAATGTAGCGGCAACTAGGCTGACTTCCACAGAAGACCAAAGGACTCTATCTAGGGCAAACAGAGTTTATTGAATGTAGGCCAGCGACCATAGGCCTCCAACTAGCAAGTCAGGAAATGTCAGCCCTATCCTCGTCTTTGTTTCAGCTTTAAATACACTTTTGGTTTCTATGGTAACACAGTGGAATGTTGCAGCTATTGACTCAGGTGGCCACACGTTTTTCTGGTTCTGTGTGACTGGATCAGTTATGAGCCCAATCACAATGACATTAACATATTACCTGTACTTTGTTCTGCTTGTCCCCCCCCCCCCGCCCCATTACAACCATATATTTTCTTTATGGTTACAGTGTTTAACTACAGCCAGGGAAGCAAATGAAACATCGCAGGTGGGGTCACAGATGGTTATCTGAGCCCTTTGAAGGAACATTCCAGGGCAAAGTTAACTCTTCACAACCCCTCCAGGATGTTTCTCAGGACACATTTTGAGGCTTGTACTAAGACTAAGACTATTCTAATTTAAGAATGATATGCTAAGCGTAGCCACCCCCTACAGTCCCCCATCTATGACATAGTTTTCTTTCTAAGAAATATAAAATGTATCATATGATGGCAGTAGGGCTCCACTTGATACGTAGCCAAGTTTTCTCCAAACATCATTGTGTTCGCTTGTTTTACACTCTTTTGTATTCAAGTTTTTATCCAACTCACCAAACAAGATCTGGCAGTGAGAATGACTAGTATAGTGATGATTAGCCCTATAATCCCTGTGATGAGAGAAGTTAGCCTTGGGCTCCAGTCAAACAGTTATCATACCATGATAAAACCTTTTCCTTTCTTCCACATCATGGTCTAACTCGTCTAGGGTCTCCATGATGACTCCTGAGTTATTAACATAAAAACAGCATTCTTCACCATGGGCCACACAGAGTCCTCCTTGTTTCATAAACAACAAGTTGAGCCCTCTTCTATTTTGTAACACTACCTCTGCCAGGGAGTTTATCCAATTGTGTAGTTGTTTTGCCACAGTCCGGACCCCAGCTACATTATGTTTCATGCTGCTGGTTATCCTATAGTCTTTGAAGGCCTCTCTCTGAATGTGCTGGGGCCCCTGTCCCCGTGGCTAGGCTCTCAGCTATGCTTACTCCAGCCAAAATAAGCAATAAAGTAGGGGCTGCTCTTTTTACACGACTCTATCTTTCTTGAATAAAAACTTCAGAGAATAAATGGCGGTCCTGTAGCCTTCCCTGTATGATTTGCACTTGAGGAATTAGCATGACTAGCAGGCAGGGGCCTGTCCCAGTCAGCTGTTGTTTGTGATCTAGACACTTAAGAAGCCCATTCATACAAAAAAACCATGACCCTTGAGGAGCTTGGTAAGTGAGATTTTGTGGAACTGATTTGCTGCAAGTGACTGGATTTTTTCCTTGCCCAACACAGAACCCTTTTCCATATACTGTTTCCACCATAGAGAAAGATAAAGGTTCTTCCTCCTCTGTGGAACACATTGGTGAGCTGGGTGTTAGAGAATCTGGGGCAGCCACAGCCTCATAAAATGGTGGAGTAGGTCGAATACACATCCAACAGGCCTCAACTAATTTAGGGATAGACAAGTTTAAGAGGTGATGAGTCTCACTAAGTACCTGATAGATCTCTGATCTAGCTCCCTGCATATGTGCACTTGCAGGGTCAGCCTTTTGTGCCATGGGCTTAAGATCCTTGATCCCTGGGGTAGGCGGGTGTTTTGGTGGTCTTGCTTCTGGGATGATTATTGGGCTGGTATGCCGGATGTGATGTAGCTCCTGGGATATCACTGGAAAAGGGACCACTGCTTCCAAGGGGTGACCTCTACTTGGGTGATTTTAATGAGTATGCCTGGGTCATATCCAGAGACCCTATTAAGACGCATACATACACCCCAAGTGAGCCCAGTGGACCAAATCGGGTCATTAATGTTTTTTAAAACCACCCTTATCTGTAAGCAAAACTCCTCTGAGTACCCAGTGCGCTTTTCCCTGTACACTTGAATGTATTCATCACTCTGAATCCATGAGCACCCACTCCCCTGGGCACTGGAATCATCAAAGGCTCCCCCACCCCAAGCCCGATTTTCTCACAACCCCATTGTGGGCAATACACTTCTCTCTCTCAATCACAATTGCCCCCTACTACCTTTGGACATATATACAATCCTGACTTGACTAAGATCATGTCAAGATTAGTAGCCCCATATTCATGGGAGTACTGGCTGATCGCTTGCTTTTGGACTTCACAAGCGGGGAAGGGATATTTTGCCGGGTCAACCTTTGCCTTCCAAAAATGGGTGTTCCACATCTTACATATCGGAACAATGAACACCACAGCTTGTTGGGCACAGGGGAGGAGTAGGGAGGAAAGCACGGCCCCACTAAGTCCAACAGAGCCCATCCAAGGGCGCTGGAGGGTGTAGTTGCAGAGGTGCTCTCCTTGGTTTGTGACGCTGGAGGTCCCCATTGTCCTTCCTACTGCAGCAGTCATAAGGACAGTGTTGCCCAGATCAGTTGATTCATTGTGGCGGTTGGGCTGGAATTGTCTTGTTCCTGAGCCATTCAGAATACCGGGGCACACAAGGTCTGGGAGGTGACAGAGCGGGTGAGGCCTTGGCAGTCCACCTTTTCACTGGTGAGTGGTGGATCCACGGTACACAACCTGCAAATTTAAGAGCAGGGGGCATAGTTAAGATTATGTCATATGACCACACCCACCTTGGCTGAAGAGGTTCTTTCTTCCAACTTTTAATTAATATCTGATCCCCAAGCTCATAGGAGTATACAGGGCTATGAAGGGTTATCACTCTAACACAGTCCACTGAAGTCCCTTCAAAGTCTTTTGCAGCACTTGCAGCTGTTGTTGTAGGTTCAAAGTCCCAATTTCCTGTAATCCCTCCAGTATGGGTACCAAGGGCAGTGGCCTCCCAAAAAGGATTTCAAAGGTGTGAGCCCATCCTAGTATGAGGTACAATGGGACCACAGCAAGGTCCTAGGAGACACCCAATTTGCACCCATCTTGTGACACAGTTTTGACAAAGTGTTTAGGGTGCAATTCTATCATTCCACTTGTCCCGAACTCTGAGGCCAATAAGCAGTGTACAGCTTCCATTTTAGACCTAAGGTAGCAGAAAGGCTCTCAACCACTCTACCCACAAAAGCAGGCCCATTACCTGAACCTATCATCATGGGGAGCCCATACTGGGGAATGACTAACTCCATTAACGCCTTCACTACTTCCCTGGAGGTTTCAGTCTTTGTTAGCATGGCCTCTCCCCATCCCAAGTAGGTGCAAATAAGCACCAGCAAATCCTTCCTGTTGCCAACCATAGATTTGATTTTGGTGAAATCCATCTCAGTGGCCTCAAAAGGAAGGGTCTCTTGTCATCAGACACCTGGTTCATGCTGCGGGTGAGAAACTGGATTGTTATTAGCACAAGTTATACATCTCTTGGCCGCTGCAGTGCACAGGGTCCAGAGTCTAGACATGTAAAAGTAGCAGCCAAGCAGTTCTGCCGTGGCTGTCTTGCCTAAATGGGTCTTGTGTAGTTCTCGAATCACAAAATATGCCAAGTGCTCTGGTAGGAACACTCTTTCTCCAGGCAGCACTTTCCATCTGTTCCTCTCTGTTGCCCCTTCTGATTTGGCCCAGGCTAACTCGTTCTCAGAGTACTTGGGTGGCTGAAGAAGCGGCACCACCATGACCTGTGCTTCTGGCAACAAATCTTCCATAGCTGCTCACTTTGTGGCCAAGTCAGCAGCTCTGCTACCTCTTGCCTCCACTGAGCTGCCTTCTTGATGACTAGGACAGTGTATTAATGCTGCCTGAGTGGGCCACCACACAGCCTGCGACAGGTTTAAAATTTCCAGTGAATTTTTGATGTCTTTTCCTCCTGAGGACAGGCGGCCCCTCTCCCGGTAAATGGTGCTGTGCACATGCAAAGTGGCAAACACATACCAGGGATAAAACATTCACTCTTTTGTTTTTTCCTAAATCTAAGGTCCAAGTGAGGGGCACAATTCAGCCTTCTGGGCTGATGTCCCTGGGACCACACCCTTGACCAGACAGTCTGCTCCACTGTCATGACAGCTGCCCCTGCCTCCTGAACCCCATCTATTACCATACTACTTCCATCTGCAAACTGGACAAGATCAGGGTTTGGGAGGGGAAGAGTCCTGCAGATTGGGTCTTGCAGAATACACAGCCTCAATAGTTTCTACACAGTCATGTTCTGAGGGTCCAGTGATGTTGGCAAAAGGGAATCAGGATTGATGGCCTGTATAGTCTTAAGAGTCAGACGTGAGTCCTCGAGGAGGGCCCCTTGGTACTTGGCCAGCCTGGTACCACAAAGCCATTTTCCTCCAGGGCCATGCAACAGGGCTTCCACTGCATCCGGCACAAACAGGCTCAACTTTTGTCCTAAAGTTAATTTACCAGCCTCCTTTACTAAGACTGCAGCAGCTGCAGTAGCTCTCAAGCAAGATGGCCATCCAGCCACCACATAGTCCAGTCTTTTAGAGAAATAAGCCACCAGATCCTCCATGGTCCCAAGGTCTGAATGAAAACCCTCCTTGCAATCCCTTCTTTCTCATGTACAAACAGCTGAAAGGGCTTTGTAGTGCCTGGTAAAGCCAAAGTGGGGGCACTCAACAGCTCTTTCTTTAAGTCCTCAAATGCCATTTTTCATTCCGAGTTCCAGTCTAGGGGGAGGTTATTTCCCCCCTTCAATGCATGATATAAACGTTTGGTAATAGTAGCAAAGTTTGGTACCCACAGATGGCAATACCCCACTGTTCCCAAGAATTCTTGTAGCTCCTTTCAGGTCTCTGGCTCCTTTAGCCCCTGGATAGCCTGGGTCCAGGAAGCTGAGAGAGAATGAGCACCCCCTTTTAGAGTGAACCCAAGGAATTTTACAGTTTGGACACATACCTGAGCCTTACTTCTTAGAGACTCAATACCCTTTATCCTTTTTTTTTTTTTAATTTTATTTTAAAGACAAAAGAATGGAGACATATGAACCAGAAAAGCCATAAACAATACAGAAAATACAAAGTTATACAGAATATAGTAGGGAATTAGAACTGGATGTTGTATTACATAGTTATCTTCACATTAGTTAACACAAAAACATTAAAGGAAATACCAAATTATAGATAAGATAGT
>PVLD010022741.1:0-28739 GCA_004027595.1 Dinomys branickii | reverse complement strand
AACTGTCTGACTAAATTTGCATGTCTGTATATGGGTCCATACATCTACAATTCGAAGATATCAATGGATAAAGCAACAACTACTGTTGAGACCATATCACCTTGTCTATAGATTAGTTGTGATTGTACTATTTTCTATGATAATGGGTGTCTGTTTGTCAATATGTTTTTGTACTTTTATGTTACTAAAATAAAAAAAAAAAAAAAAAAAAACACAAAAGTTATGATAGCTAAATCTTTGAAATAGCCCATCAAAAGGGCATCTGAACGGATATAGAATATGTGATATTTATATATAATGGAGTACTATTCTGCACAAAAATATAAGCCTGAGACATTTTTAGGTAAATGGATGCATCTTGAGACAATAATTTTAAGTGAAATAAATCAGACACACATGTTTAAATGTCATATTATTTCTCTTGTACGAGAAACCCAAAGGGTTGTTAAAGAACAAAATGGAGGATACATGTTGGGAAATCGGAAGAACTTGTTCAATGGGAAGGGGAACATGGGAGGGGCGAAGGAGGGAAAGAAGGGAAATGGGATTATGAACAAAAGGAAATAGAAGGAAAACCTGGAAACAAATCCTTTGTAAATGGAGAGAGGAAGGAGGGTCAAAGTGACAGAAAGGAGATGGAAATTAAAAAAAGAATTAAGGTATATTATGTACAGTACCAGTTCTCCATGATGAATTTGACCATTATGTACGACAAACACGTACTAAAGAAAAAAGTTTAAATGAAATCAAAGAATAACAAATTCTGGTTAGACTGGGGGAAAATGAAACTTCTATATTTTTGCTGGGAGAGTAAACTAGCAAAACTACTGTGGAAACTGGTGTGGAGATTCCTCAAAACCTAATACTAGAAATTCCATTTATCCCAGTTCTTCCCCTCCTAGATATCTTTCTGAAACTGTTAAAGACACCGTATCACAGTGATACATGCATATACTGTTCACAGCAACACAGCAACAGCTAAATCCTGGTGGCACCCTGTGCACCCGTCGGTACACAGATGGACAAAGACACTGTGGTATTTACACGCAGGGAGAACTGCTCTCCCATAAAGAAAGGCAAATCCGAGTCATTTGTGGGGAAGTGGATGCACCTGAGGCTATAAAGGTAAGTGAAATAAATCAGACACACAGGTTTAAAGAGTTCATGTTTTCCCTATATGACAAACCCACAACAGAATTAAAGAGCAAAATGAAAGACAGATAGACAAGAGGAAGTAGGGAGATAGTCTTCCTCAGTGGGAAGGAAATCAAGGGACAGAGGAGAGGGATGGAAGGGGAGGGGAAGGGATGTGAAAAGAAATGAAGACGTCTTGGGTGCAGGTAGCAGCTCCACATGGAACGTAAACAGTATGTACTACAAACATGCACTAAAAAATAAAAATAAAAAAGCCACTGAGTTCAGTCCCTCTGATCCCTGAAATTATTATGTTTTACTAAACTTCATACCAGATAACTGGGCTATACAGGAAAGAACCAGTCTTCGAATAGGGTTTAGGTTGCATGGACAAAGGAGTGTTAAAGAAAATTCCTCAGAAGTTTTGTTGTTGAAAAGGCATACGTGCTTAGAGCTGGGGGTGTTGCCCAGTTGTAGAGTATCTATATAGTATATCTGCGGTTCTGCTTTGGGTTTCCAACACAGCACTGGGAGCAGGGAAGGAGCCTAGGTTTACTTCAAACATATTTCAAGGGTACAAGTTTCAAAGGAAGCTACCTCCAACCTTGCTTCTGGTAAACAACTCTTTATAGAAGGTTTTGATATCATTATTAGGGTAAAAAAATTATTTAAATATTTAAATTTGTAATACACTCATATATAAACTGTGGTACCTCAGTTCACGAACTCAATTATTTCCATGATTCTAGTTGCAAACCAAACTGAATGGGAACCAAATCAAATTTCTCCAACACTGAACCTAATCACTGAATTTGAGTCTGTGTTTGTGTAGTCTGAACTAACTTCACTGACTGGGAAGTTAATGAATTTTATTACCAGCTGGTCAAGAAAGATTGCTTATGTTTCAAAAAGTATGCTTAGGATTGAGATCTTTGTCTTGCATCAATACCTAAAAATTTTCATCTGATGAGACATTAATATTGCAATTATAATGAATCAAAATTTATCATGAATAGAAACAAGAGCAAAAGCATTTGTGACTGGTAAGAATAATGAAGAAGTAAAAATAGCTATAAAACATTCAATATTTGTCAGATCTAACAGTGTTCTCCTAAGGAAAACTGGTTTTCTGTTCTGTAATACGACCTAGATGGGATATTCTCTTCAGTGAACAAAGTTGCTTTGCCCTAAGTTGTTGTATATTCTGTTTCTGTCTGGGGGTGACAGGTCTTGAGAATGAGGTGCTAGTGGATGAAAAGAAAAACAAGAAAAACAAAAGAGGAGAAAATTCTAGGGTCAGGGGGCTTCAGCCTCCAGGCCTGTCTCCTGGATTACCGCATCCAGTTACCTTTTATTGAGAGAGAGCAAAGGCGGCAGCAGGGCAGCTGGGAGGAGTCAGCAGGATGAGCAGGGACACTGCAACTCAGTGATCTCAGGAATGAGACTCGACTTAGTCAGCCATCGTGTTGTCGCCCCTGGGGACATGTCTCAGCAAAGCATCTAGTGCTGTCCCAGCGGCTTTCCACAGACACAGGTCCTACTATCATTTCATTTCCACCAGTGCTTTTGCTAGACTTCCTCCAGAATCAGTTATATGGCTTGGTCAGGCCCGAAGTCTCACACAGGAAGTACATGGAAAGATAAACTAAAGAATGTCCTTCTCCACTCTAAGTTTCATTATAAGTATCATTATTGCTCAGCTAGGTGTGAAAAGTACTTTGTAATCAGAAACTCCATTTCCACATTTGCCCCACCACTTCACTGGGTTTCAATGTTGGAAAAATTATTTAAAGTTTTTGAGCATCCTTTTCTTCACTTCTCTAGTGAAAATCTTTTTCTACCTAACAGTTATGAAAACTATGAGACAATGTATATATTATCTTATTGGCACAAAATAAATGATAATTATTTTTCCAGTTTTTCTCAGTGGTGTGGATTAAGCCAAGGGCTCTCTGCAAGGACTCTGCCTCACCACTGAGCTAGGACCTCAATCCTTTTTGCTTTTAGGCTGGGTCTCCCTAACTTGACCTGCAACTTGTAATTAGCGTCTGTCAGTCTCTCCAGGAGTTCTTTTTATATCATCATCATCCTCATTTCTTCCAGCCACTGTGAGTTTACTCTGCCCACCATGTGAATGGAAATCAAAGCATCTTGGGCTTGACGCTCAGCTCAAACCTTTGTAGCGATGGGATCTCAGAATGCCATTTAAGGGTTTGTATTTGAATTTCTCGTCTGTAAAATTCTGATTAAGTAAGAATGAATAACACTCTGTGAGGAAAATCATAAATATAAATGTGACAATATAAATGGGAAAAGCGCCCTTAGTAGCGTGGGAGAGTTTCTCGCAAAATGCCGCTTCATTTACTTAGGAATGCCTTGGCATTCTGGCAAGTGAAGGAACATTCACGTGTTATGAATTTTAAAACAGCCTCATATCTATGATTCTGTCATTTTGTTAGTGTGAGGGAGTCCCCTAGATCTTGTTTATTCTGGAGATGATGCTGAAATCATATTATAGAAACTGCAAAATTTCAAGTGATATCATTGTTTCTTATTAAGATTTATCCACACAAATCCCCCTTTTCTGGTTTAAACTGAGTAAAACTATGTTAAAAAGAAATAAAGTTCAAGGCTGGGGATATAGCTCAGTGGAATAAGTGCCTGCCTAGCAGGCACAGGGTCCTGAGTTCAATCCCCAGTACCACCAAAAAAAAGAAATAAAGTTCAGGCATTGTGGGACACCTATAATCCCAACAGCATGGGGGCTGAGGCAGGAGGGTTATACAGGCCCTAAACAAAGAAACAAAGGAAATAAAAAAAGGAAGGAAGGAAGGGATGAAGGGAGGGAAGGAGTGAGGGAGAAAGGAAGCAAGGAATGAAAGAAAGAGCGAAGAAAGATCAGAGTACTTGCTTACAGTAACTGAGTTCTATGTCTTATGCCTAAGAGCGGAAAGTCAGTGGTGGTTAGCAAGTTAACTCTCAAAAGAGTCCAGTGGGATTTCAACTGAGGTCCAAGTGGTTGCTTAGTATGTGAGTTGTTTCCCAGAGATCTGATCCACCATTGCCAGTCTCCACAGTCAACCTCATGCGCAGTGCCTTGAGGTGTCTGCGTTACGTGGAACCTGTCTGAACTACCTACACTGTGATGGTATTGGGATGCTTCATTCCAGTGCCTCTGTGCCCTCTGTCTCCTTGACCAGAGTGCTTATTGCTCCTCTTCATTCCTCCTACACCCACATACGACTCACATTCCAGCCCCAGAGCCGCTTCTCCAGGAAGACCTCCTCTTCTCACACTGCCAGGGCCCTTCCTCTGTGACTCTCTGAACTTACTTGACCTTCACTGTAGGTAGCACAGGGGTATATTTTATTCTGAGTCTCCTCTATGTGTGCAAACTGCAAATGTGGACACTTTGTTTACTGGCCTATTTAAAATTTTGTTCTCTCTTCAGAGTTCAGCTCAGTGTAAAAGATAAGGCTCAGTTCCATTGGAATGACCTATGAGTCTTTTCTACAATAACCCTATGCTCTAGAACTGCTTTTAAATTCCAGATCTTCCACTTACTAAATTTAATTTTAGATCAGTCACTCATAAACTTTGAGGATCTTTTAAAAAATATGCCTCTAAAATGGAGATAGTATTTGCCTCACAGGCCAACAGTAAGTTCAATATACATCTAAAAAGCAAAACATCTGCTAGATGCAAAACATATGATAGATGCTTAAGAATCTAATAATTATTTCTACTCTGCTCAGAACATTTTTTATATTATTGTTATTTTATTAATCTTTTCACAAGTGACTGTAGTTTGTCTTCTAATACTGATATGTGCACATGTATCCTGTCTGTATCATTGAACTTTGGATAGAATGGATTTTGTCTTGAATATGTGTATATGTCAAAATAATTTATTCATGGCCTAGATTCAATGAATTTGTATATACATTCTTATTAGGAAAGTGGGTACCAGAAAGATTGAAGGTAATGCATTAAGGACAAACTTACTTGCATTGCAAACACATAAAATTTCAAGAAAAGAACATTTTGGGCTGGGGATATAGCTCAGTGGAATAAGCGCTTGCCTAGCAAGTGCAGGGTCCTGAGTTAGATCCCTAGTACCGCCAAAAAAAAAAAAAAAAAAAAGAAAAGTACATTTTATGTAGACAAACACATACTATATCTCAATAAACATTGAAGCCCATGTTGGTTTGGGAGTTATTGCAAGAGGAACGATATAATACAGGACACATATTTTATAAGATTCTTTATAATAGTCACCCAAAGAACCATATACAAAGGGTCCAGGAAATCTGTCCACACACAAAAGACCAAAGAATCCAGCCGAGGGCCTGGATCCCATGGTAATGTCCTGCTTGAGTTCAGCTGAAGAGCTAGAGCTCATAACAATGCCTCATGTAGGCCTGTTTCACGGATCTGTGATGGGAAGGCCCAAAGGTCAGTGGTGGAATCTAGAAAGTCTGTGCCAGCAGGATAAAGGAGCTGTGCCAGCAGGATGAGGGATCTGCACTGGAGCCAGGAAGCAACACTCAAAGTGAGGACCAGCACTCACCCGAAAAATACCACAGCCATCCTCAGCCACAGTGAGGCCTCTGGCTCCTCTGATTATCAGTAAAGTTAAGTTCCATCAGGAAAGCCAATGCAGCAAGGTTCTCCAGGAGACTGAGTGGTCCATCTTCCCCTCCAGAGCCAGGTAGTGATGCTTAAAGTGAAGATCCAAGCTCCACCAAAGTGAAATGAAGCCATTCTGAGTGACAGCGAGGTCCTGAGCCCCTAGGATGATGAGAACAGCCGAGTTCATCAGGACAGCCAGCGTGTGTAACTCCTCCAAAAGAACCAACAGCTCCTTACAGCTTCTAACAGCCCCGATAGCTTGTACTAGCTCCCAACAGCCTCCCTCAGCTCCCAACCATCTCTGTTCTTCTCCAGTTCTGCCTCTTAAGCTGCTGGCAACAATCGCCAGGTGGACCTCCCACAGCCAGCACTACGCTGATTAAGTTTATCTGGGTGTAACAAGTTGACCACCAGTGGTCAATCCACCATAAAGCCCTCTGAAAACTATAGTGTTAGCAAAATGTCATGAATTTTAAAAATTAGAATCGCCTGTTCTACAGGTACCATTGATTTCCTTCTATAACACCTTTTTTCATTACTTTCCTTCCCCAGAAGTGAAACAGAATTATTTCCTGCTGAAGGAAATTAAGCTCACTGTTTACTTTCTACCAGAAAAAAAACCACATCATTTTGTAACAATTCCTGTTTGCTAAGTGCTATATGAACATTCTGTGCATCTCTTGTATAAGCAAACAGAGTCTTGAAACATTCCTGTATAGTGGAAGGAAATTGGACACCAGATTCACAGATTGAGGGTCTACCACCAAGGAAGTAATCTTCACTTAATAGATTTTGTGTTTTTCACATACATGGACTTTTTTTCTGTTCCACAGGAATCTGACACAATAGATATATGAAACCCTTTTACTTTGTTTTAGTATTTAGAACATGTTTCTAAGCTTACTTTTTAAAAGTGGGCCTCTACCTTTGAGGTTGTTGACAGTTTGTGTTTCTAAGACTCTAAAGCATACCAAGAAGTCACTATGAAGAATTAAGAACTGAGGCTAAAATAAGAAATGAAGACAACTAAAAATATTCTATTTTCTCATATTTGAAGGCTTGGAGCTAAAAGTTAGCTTTTCTAAAAGAGTTCACATTATGACCTTAGTTGAAAATACTTCAAACATTGCCATTTTACACAGGGTAGCATTCACCTTATGTGGAATCTAGGTTATTTCTAATTACATAAAGATTGGGTCAGAGCCATTTCAGGTTTGGAGCTTTTCCAATCACTCCAGGGGCTACTGTAAAATAAAATACAAGAGTATTCACTCTCATTTATTTCTTTAATCGAATTAAAATAGATCCTAATGATCATCAGTATATTTTGGGGACAAAATATGTCTGAGAAATGCTTCCCCCTTTCCATGTGCAAACTGTCATGTGTTCATTCACAAGTACATATCAACATTCACTACATGCAAGGCACAACACTACACAGAGTGTATCCCAACAGGTATAGTGTTCATTCTGAGTGCAGTGCTTGTCCCCCTCTCACTGGACATACACATACATGCATGTCCTTCTACTCCGTGCATGGACACATTCCTCACACAACTCAGGCTACAAAGCCCTGTGTTGCCTGTCCTGACCACATGCAAGCTCTCTTCATCCATCCCATCTCCCGCATGCTGTGCTGGGCCACTTTCCACAACCCAGGCTTTGATGCCAACATGGTAATGAGTCCCATAAAGGTGCCTTCACAGTATCTCTTTCTGGCTCAGCCACTTGCTCTGTTCAGGTCAGCCTGGATATCTGCCTCTGACCCATCTGATGTTTGTGAACTGAATTATTCAGGAAGGAAAAGGGAAACAATATGGAAGACAAAATAGTAGATGAAGAAAAGAAAAATAAAATAAAATGAAGACAATAATCACTCACAAAATAATGCAACAGGCACGAGTAAAACTTAGATTTGGAAAGTATATAAAGTCATAAGTATAAAGAGACCTTGGTGAAGCCATATCCAGTCTAGAGATTCCCAGCCTGGTGAGCTGTTGGAATGTCTGGAAAGGTTTTGAAAACAAGAATCATGAAGAGCAAGGCACCCATCCCATGGTAAAATGTAAATGATGTGCTCTGGTGCAGGCACATTCAGCCCTTCTATACAGGCCCTGAAGTTTCCTTAAATTTCAAGGAGCTTTGCAGGCAATTATGTGTGTGTTTGTATGTGTACGTGTGTGCAAGAGGGAAAATGTTTGGAGAGAGTACATCCCTCCTCTTCCATTTCAGCCATGGCACATTCAGCTGTAACTATATTTTCTGTACTGGACCTCCCCACAGTATTTAATTAGCAGGCTAATCTTTAACGCATATGAAAACATCACATTACAGTATTTTGCTACCCTTCATGACACATAGAAGATAAAAGAGAAACTCCAGATTCTCAGTGCGTTTGGTATTTACTAAAAACAAAGAAAACTCTGAAAATTCTCAAGGACTGTCTCTGAAATATAAGCATTCTTCAGTGCAACAGAAATTACTCCAACTGGCCAATGTTATTTAGTATTGTATCTAATACTGTATATTATTTTCAAATATTTTACATATAGGGATAAATTGTTTCCTTCATACAAAAGAGCAATTCAGATACTTATGATTTCTAAAACAAACATTTGATATTTTTGAAAAACTAATATTTATTTTTATTTTATTATATTTATTGATGGAGTCTCTCTGTGTAGTTCAGTCTGACTTCAACTCACTAGGTAGTCCAAGCTGGCCTTGAATTCATGCACTCATCCTGCCTCAGCCTCGTGAGTGCTGGGATTATAGGCATGTGCCATGACACCTGGTTCAATCTGGATAATTAGAAAAAGCTAAATTACTACAAACATTATGATTAAATCTATTTTTTAATTGCTGGGCAGATTTAGTATATATGCTACACATAATCTTTATGTATTTTCATGTATATCGTCTCTCTCTCTCTCCCTCTCTCTCTCCAAGTTTTCACATTACAAACACAGTCTCATTAAATATTTGTCAAACACCTTTGGTTGTGCTGAGCAAAATAAGCAATTGCTTAGCCAGTGTGAAGTTCGTGTTTTATGTGGAAAACACAAATAGGCAAGAGAAAAAGAAAGAGAAGAGAAAATGATATCAGCACAAGCAAAATAATGGGGGTTTCCACTCAGCCAAGAGGTAGAGTATAGAGCCACAAGGGGTTAGAGAAAGACTTCCTCCTGGAGCTGCGATCGCACTGCAAAGCTTCTTTCCGCTGATTATTTCCAAAGTGTCCTTAGACGTAGTCCAGACGATAGAGAGATGGCTGAGGTGAGAGAGATGGTGGAGAAGCCTGTTTGAATCAAGCCACACTGCCCTGCATCAGGTATAACTGGAGCCTACCTGCCAATAACAGCTGAACTCTTGTAGATGCACATGAGTTACCAAAGTCTAAAGCTTTGCATCCTTTACTCATCCTTTCACATCTCACCGCATGAGCATCTGTGGCTTTGATTTTTGTTGTGCTTTATATAGATTGACTTACTTTAAATATTTGGGAGGTGGCCTGCTATGGGACAAAGTAGAAAACATTTGAACCTAGACAGCCTAGATTTTAGAACTGAATTCACCACTTGGTCAACATGTGACCTTGGGCAATTTAAGTTAATTATTTACAGTTGCTTTATTTGTAAAAATTAAAGTAAGTGAGTATTTTCAGTTATTTCTGTGTCAGAAAATTAGCTAATGTAAGATCAGGTCTTTAATATGTTTAATATGTTTCATAGATTTCAAAATTTTGATGAGAAAACATATATTTTCAAATGAAATTTTTGCCCCAAAAGATGACAAGCTAGTTTTAAGTAATAACATAATATGTGCTGGAACACAATGTCCTGGAACATTGGTCAATCTACCCAAAGGTTATTAAAAAAGTTAGCACAGACCTGAGTATGCTTCTGATATGAGCACAAGAGAGAAACCAATATAGAGAAAAACTCATTCTATGAGTTTGAAAGAGTATGATTTATTTCAAGCCATGGGAAAATCAGAGACATCTTCATAAATGAGCTCCATGTGTTCTTTAGAGCAAATAAGTTTTCAAACAATGGACTAATATACGAGAGAATAAGGGAAATATATTTTTTTAGGTCCTTAAAATTCTTAGTAAAACATGATTAACACATTACTTGCTTCTTGTAACCCTTTTTAAAAGGCATGTTGCTGTATTTCACCTGCTGAGTAACAGTGCCAGAACCTCAAGACAATTAAATAAACATAAAGTTAAGACAGGTGACCTTGGTTGGATGTCATTGTGCAGATTATGAGCAAGTCATTTCCCCTCTGTTTCATCCTCATGCACACAGCCAGCTTGGTGTGTGACCCTGTACTCTCATCCATTCAGCCATTAAAAAGACACCATTTTTAGGCTGGGCATGGTGGCACACACCTGTAATCCAGAACTCGGAGGCTGAGGCAGGAGTATCACTGTGAGTTCAAGACCAGCCTGGTCTACAAAGTGAGTTCAAGGCCAGCCTGAGCTGCATAGTGAAACCCTGTCTCAAAAAGGCAGAAAAAAAAAAAAAAAAAGAAAAAAAGAAAGACCATTTTTGAGTCCTTACTCTACCAACAAGACTGAATTTAGCAATAATAATAAATCCCTAGCTTCATGAAACTATAAAAGTAATTCTACTTAAGATTTTTAAAAATTATTTATTCCATTCATCACCAGGAATCCCATCATTCTGAAACGCAGTCTGTGCCTGGAGAAAATGCCAGTGGTGTGTAGGATGCCATGGTGAAGAGGATAGAAAGGCGAAACTCACAGTTTCCAGATTCCCTCGAACCGAATATTCTGGATCTGTTTATGTTTCACGACTCAGACACACGAGCATGAAACTTGAACTGAAATCGGATTAAGTAGAGAGGAAAGCCAAGTGTGCAGCATCTGTTTTGCTGGTTTGGGTCATAGCAGGGCAGAGAGTGTAGGAGCAGCTGTATTTGTGAGTCCGCGCAGTACCCTGCTTCATGACGAAAGCCACAGCCCCTCCACAAACAGCTCAGACGTGGAGTTTTGGATGTCGTTGTGAGACTTTCTATCTAATGATGAATCTCTTGTTTAACTTCTCCAAATTCTTTTAGATGTTTAACACACATTGATCAATGGCTTTCTGCTGGAATTAGTCTTGGTAACTCTGTAGCCTGCAAGCATATACTGCCAGAGTTGACTAAAGATAGTGGTATCTGAGATTGATTAAAATATTCTCAGTCAAAATTTCCCAGACTGACCTGAAAGTATTAGTGGTCTGAGAGATATTTACCTTGGTATTTAAGTATAATAGTATAATCTTTTCAAATATTTTAAGTCATTAGTTTGTGTTGTAAATCACACAGTGTGACATTTATCTATGCATTGGGCTTGGAAATGAACTATTCCTTTCAGAGAAAGTCAATCACACACTGAAGAAACACAGAGAGAGGTTGTGAAATATTGGTCTAAATAAAATGCCCAGCAATTTGAGCAATTGTTCTTGTTTTTGTTCCAAGTCTGTTTGTCCTGAAAAATCTCCTTAGACTTGTAGTTTCCTTATAACTTCTCATGGAATACAGTAAGCAGTATTTAAACAAGAATATTAGTATCAAACCAGTAGGAAAAGCACACATTCCTACATTAAAACAGTTGATAATGTACTGTTTCTTTGGACAAACTAATTACTGTTTACTCTGGCAAATAATGAAAATCAGATTAAAATGAATGCAGTTTATTTTCTGAGTCCAAAAATTGATGTTTGTTAATATGTCTTTGTTCTTTCATCTTTAAAAAAATTCATAGTAAAAACAACAAAAAGATAAAAAGTTTCATTTTCTGGTTTCTGTATTTACCTGATTTTAATGGTGATAAAACAAGAATCAGAAGGAATTTTGAATGCATTTGAAAAGAGAGTGTTTGAATACTACAAAATTCTTGAATGTGGACCAAACTTAACTGTACAAAATTAGTGACACTGCAATTCAACATGGTAAGCATGGTAATTTTCAGAGTAAATGAAGAAATTAATTCAGCCTCGAGGAAGGGAAAAGCACTGCAGAAGGTGTGACATTTAAGGTCTAGAAGACTGTCAGAGCTGCCGTGGGCTGAAAAGTGGAATCTACGTAAGATGGTTGAGGTTGGGTCAGTGCGGTTAGAGACATGGATGTAATTTTCAGAGCTGCGATGAATGCTGGGAAGCACATTCAGGGCTCAGTATCTGGCTATACACATGGGTCATCACGTGAACCAAGTGCTTAGAACAAGGAAATTGCATGTGTGTCATGATGATTAATTACATGAGTAAATTTAGCTTGCTTAGAATCATACAATTACAAAATGTCCAAACTAAAGGTTCTTTTGAAGCTATCTCACTAAAATTCCTCAACCAATCTATTCAGTACAGTTTGTTTCAGTTTACGAACGCTGTGAATGAGATCTATTGATTTCCTGTCCCTGTCCTCAGTGCGCAGTGCTGTCAGACCAGCAGCTGTTCTGGGCATTGGTTTCATCTCCATTCACAGTTTCTATCCTTCTACAGCCCGTGGCCAGTGCAGGGCCCTTGCCCAAAAGCCACTCAGTCCCATTATGCCTTCCCACTCTTGACCACGGCTAGCACATGCCAGACTCAGGAGTACAAATGTCCAGCCTCCCTACTTCCCTTTTTCTCCAGCCATCTCCTGGGACCAGGATGAAGCAAGTTTCTGTATTTACCCAGTATTTCTAACCAGGGCAACGCTTTGTTGGCTTTTTCACATTGCCTGTCTTGCATCCTGTGTGCACCTACTAATACAAGAATAACCTTCATGAGGATACAGAAAATAAGGAGGGCTGAACCAAAGAGGCAGTGGAATGCTGATCAAGAATATTAGAAAATCCCCTCGGGAGGGAGGGAATACTTTGGCTTTGATATGAATGAAAAGGAACAAACACGAGAAAGAAGAAGGCAACAGGTAGGGAAATCTACATTGTGTCCAAGGAACCCAGAAAAGCTGGTAGTGCCGGCTCTTTGTGAGCAAATTGCAGAGGGAAAGAAATGATCAGAGAGGCAGACAGGAGCTGCGTCCCAGAGCCCCACGGGTCTGCTGAGAGGTAGGGGCTTTACACCAGTGGCAGCGGGAAACCATCAGGGAACTGTCAATAAGAAATGACAAGAAGTGGAGGAAGCCTTATGCACTGCAAACATGTACTAGTACAAAATGAAAACTGAAAAACCCAGTATGCCCTGATGCGTTGTTTGTTGTGTGAGGATGAGGCCCCGTGAGCAGGAGTTGAAGGGTGAAGGCCAGTTAGACGGTGAGTTGAAATGGCTTGGAGGCACCTAAGCCCGCTGCACGTGATAGAGTGTGGATATACTTTGGAGCTACAAATAATTCACTTATTTGTTTTGAGCGTCAGAAGGAAGTCAACATAAGAGAACATTTACGAAAACCTCTACATTTTTGGTGTGAAGCTAGGTGAGAATCAGTAGTACTGTTTGGACAAGGTAAATTTGAAATTTCTATTGGTCAACAAGGTTACAATGTTATAAATGTAGCTGCACATCTGAATCTCACGAGTTACCCTGACCTACATAGAAAGTTAGGTAATGTCAGAGCGGAGGTACTGTAAAAAGGTATTAGGTACATGTAGCTACTGCACCACTACACACAAGGACTGAAAAAAGCTATGCATTACACAGGCATACAAAAAAGAAAGAGGATCAGGAGATAGGTGGGCAGGGGGAGGGCAGACAGGGAGAGGGGATAAGCAAAGGGATTAGGGTGTGTTATGGACATGTGCCAGCTTCCTGCGAGGGATGGAAACATTATGCACTACGCACATGTACTAGCCAAATAAACCTGGGCTGGGCAGTATTTTCTAGGAGGAAAATGAGGACGGGGAATAGAAAGAAGCCTGGCATGCCACCCTGGAGCTCGTCAGCAACTAGAGATGGAGTAGGAGGAGGCTGGGAGTCGGGAAGGGAGGCTGAAGAAGGAGTAGGAAAGTAGGAAAAGAAACGGTGACATCGAAAGAAAAACACTGAACTGTTTCAAGCAAGGAGTATTTGCTGCTAGGAGACGCTAAGACACCAAGTCTGAGGCAGAGAGGTGCGTGCTGTGCGTCCCTGGAGACCAGAGGCGGGTCAGGAGTAATCGGAACGTGAAGGGATCGGGACGGTAACGGCGAAGTTACCTTTCTGCAGAGGTTTACGTGTGCTTCTCTTATGTAGCTGTAGTGTTAAGTGCTAGAGTGTTATAATCGCAACAGAATGATTGAGTGAAGAGTAAAATAGGTAATGTGCCAGACAGAAATAGGTCTCGTGATTAGAGGATTTGTGAAGCTGAGAAGGCACAGGACCAGGGCTCAGGAGGGGCAGAGAGCCACGGAAGCAGCGTACGTCCCACACCAAATAAAAATAATGACAACACTAACATTTCAAGATCTCCTCGTAGGTGTGGGAAATTACCATTTGTTTGCGTATAGTGACTTCACTAATCCTTTTATTGTTATATTTCAGTTTCAACAATTCCTACCTCTTTATTCCTCTTTCCTCGGCTGTGTCCAGCCTGCTTATACATTTTCAATATGCTTCACCTGAGAGACCATGTTTGCCTTTTTATTTCTAGGGTTTCCACCTCCAGTGTGAAATTCCTCATCTGCTCGTGTCCGCTGTTCTCATTTGTGCGTCAGTTCTCTTCACATAGTCACAGCAGCCACCCCAATGTCCCTTTCTCGTGGTTCCGCCATGCATCAGCCATCTCTCCACCTGGAAGTGCACGCACCTTTCCCGCACGGAGCCATTCTACTCGGTAGATGAGCAGGCTTTGGTAATTATAGCTGCTAGGGAGACCTTACGCGGACCACACACTTCCAGTCCCTTGAGTGGCAGGATGGTGTGTGTTGTGCCTCAAGTGGCTCCTCAAGTGTGTGCCAAAGGTTCTTAGACCCAGAGCATAACGTTTGTTTTCAGTCACTCCTCTATACTCGTACCACAAAAGGGTTTTCTTTCTAAAATTTCCCCACCTCCACTGGTCAAATATTAGCAAAGTCACTGAGTTGGCCTAACAAATCAAAGTGTAGAATATGTAAGAAAGAAACACACAAAAATAAAATACAATCCAGTTTTGTGTCTTGATGCCATAAGCCCACTGCGCACCTTTTGTTTCCCTTTCAGTGAGGATCTCAATCTGATACAAGGGAAGTAGGTCTAAGTGTGGCAGCTGTGACCATGAATGTGTGAAGACTCATCTGATCTCACAAATTAGTTCTCTGCTGGAGAAGAGGTTAAAGCTTCCAAGGGGAAAGGAGCCTACAGCAATCTGGAATGTGTGTCCTCTCTGTCTACTTGAAGCGAATGATTGTAATCACATTTTAATGCTGACTTCCTCAAGTCTTCTCAAAATATTTCACTGACCGAGCAGATGCAGCTCGCCAATAAATGAGTCTTGATGATAGCTTTGAGAAGCATTAGACCTCTGAAATAGAATCTTTTCCAATGAGCAAATTCTTACTGGTTTTCACTCTGGATTCTGCTCTTAGGAGTTTATAGTAACACAGAAGAGACTGAGTTCTCCTCTAATTGTCTACTTTCAAGAAACTAATAGATGGCATTCACATCCCATTTAGAATACTTCCTGTTCTTTAAAACATCTGCAGGTATTTTGGCTAATTTTCCTATTCTGCAAAGTTCATTACTTGTAGAGTTCTTCAGTATAGTTCAGGCTCTTAAAGAAGCACTGGAGATAAAGTAGCAAGCCTTAGGAATTCTCTGCCCTGGGGGAATGTGCAGGCAAGAGACAAGAGACATCAGTGAAAAGACAGGTCCCTCAGGTGGCACTGATGTCAGACTCTTCTTCTTCCAAACTGCAGCCTCTAGACAAATGCCAGTAAAATTTGAGCAAGCCTTGCACTTCAATTGCATTTGATAATGTGCACAAAATTCTTATAGCATAAAAAGAATAGAACAGAGAACAGTATTGCAGAGAAATATGTCTATTTGGTCTGGAACTAAAAATACTCCTATTTCTAGTTACTCCCAATACTTCTTCTGGAAAACGCTGCAAAATGAGTAAAGTAAATATGCTCAATCCTCGGAGAAAGAAGAGAGAACTCAGGAGACAGCAAAGCTGGTTAACTCACCATCAGTGTAGATGAAAATATAAACCTTTTGATCGAATCTGAGCCGGAGGCCAACACGTTTCCTGTTCTCATGATCAAGTGAGTTGTCCTCCTCAACAGAGATAGTATCTGTATTAGGTACTTGTGTGATTCTTCTAGTGAAATCCCTGGCAAGTCAGCATTACTCAGTTGGATTCTTTAACTAGTGGCTGTCAGTGTAATCTGAATGATTTCAGTAGAACCGTTTGTTGTTTCTGCTCATCCACACAGTTCTCATTCTAACGTTTTGATGGCAGTACACTTTGAAGCAGGTTTAATTTTCTTCTGTGGGAAAGGGAGGGGGTAACTCTTGCTCACTTAAAACATTCTATGCTCTTCACACATGAAGATAAGATGTCGGATGTACTGTGAGTGTTGCTCCATTTTGCACTTTTGTGACACAAAGACCACACTTCTAAGATGACCAGAAATGGCTGGCAGTTCACCCTGTGCCACAGACTCACATTTTTCTCTATTCATCGTGAAGGAATCTCTGCAAATAACAAACCTTGGAAACATCTACGTCTTTACTCAACAAGATGACTAATAACCAGGCCTGAGCCCTGGACCACTCAATCAGATCATTATTAACTAACCTTCACCCCTAGAGGACATAGCTACCTTCTCTTAGAGGTGAAACCAGGAGAAATGTCAGCCCTTGTCCTAAGAAAAACAATATTTTGTATCAGAAGGTAGGTACTGATGTTTAAGGCAAAGATAATAATAGAACCAGCTGCTTCAACATTGCTTTTCAAGCAGACCCAGGAAGATGATGTGAGTTCTCTGGCTCAGAGGCACACATGCCCCTGTAGCCTCAGGGGCAAATGAGACCATCCTGTTCTTCAGTTGTGTGAACCCGACACTGATGATATGCACTTTCAATGCACACCCAATGCTGAGCTAAATAAATTTGATGAAATAATTCTGATTTAAACTCTGCAGAGATTTGATATCATATCCTGATTGTTTCATCATCACACATGACTCATTCAGACTTATTTTACTTAAGAAAAAGATTGTGAAATACAAAACTTCCAAAAGATATTATCCTAAAGTTATTTTGAGGAAAGATTAGAGAGAACCCAAACACAAACCACATCTGTAGATAATAAGATGCACTATCCGCAGCCTATGAAAAGGAAGGAGGCATGCTGCCAATTGAGAGAGATAACAGAGGACCTCAGGCTTTTAATTGGCTTGTGGAGGATGATTTGGAATTGGAATGTACAGTTAGGACATTCCAATCAATAAGAACAGTGTGTGTAAAGGCATGGACCATGGGCTCAAGCATGTACGTGCATGGAAATATTAAAAAGCAGGCTTAGAAAAGAAAGATTGGGTCCAAGAATACTGAGAAAAAGCCTGGAACTTACCTCTGCAAATTGAATTCATGCTCATGATTGAATAACTTGGGTTAATAAAACATGCTGACTTCTTACCCCACCAAAATTTACTTTTCTGTTTCCCTTTGTATACAATTCTTCTTTAATCTCCCATCCTCATACCTCTTTTACTATCCTTCTTTCTACCTGAACTTCCTCAGGAGGGTTTTCTTTTACTCATCTGGTGAACTCAGAATCCCTTTTCCATAATCATTTATAACACCATCCATTTTCCCATATAACAAAAATTCTAATTATGCACTCCTTTTTAGTGGTTGTGTTCTCTTCCAGATGCTAAACATTGTGAAGGCAGAAATAATTTATCACTTGATTTACTTCTGTATTCCTACTGCATAAAAAAACTCTCTTATTCATAATTTCATAATGAATATTCAATAAGTATTTCTGGAATAAATGAACAGACTAAAGATACAAAGACAATTAGCACTATGATTACTAAAATCGGGGAAGATTTCCATGATTCAAAAAGCCATGGGGAAAGTAAGACAATACTGTTTTTTAGCCAAGAATTACAGCCCACGTCTGGGACTGCAGATCTCCTTCTCAGAAGTATGACGATGGAATAAAACACAGATAAAACATATATTTTAGTTACAAGGAGCACCAGAATGGTCAAAGCGCAATAGGCTAAGACCACGAGGCCTGGTGCTTCTGGCTTTTATTAGGTGCACGCCTTGACTGGGATGTGTGCTGGCGGGCTGCAGGAAGCAGTGGGGATGAACTGCTGACATGGGAGAGCCAGTCAGGGGTTTCCCCACAGGTCATGTAGGCCTAGAACAGACTCTCAGGTTACTTGGGGACCAGTTTAATAATAGTAATGATTGCCTGCTCTGTAATGCATCAAGCTGCTCCTCGCAGCCAAGATTTAGTTGATATGCCAAAATAAATTCACAGTTAATTAAGTACCCAATCTGTGTTACATATATGAGAATACACTGCGAATATAAACAAAACCAGAGATTCACATATCGAGGACTTAGCATGTGCCAGTTTGCACCTGCTTTGCCTCATATAGAAAATGTGACACTAGCCCAAGGAGCTTGTCACTGAGAGGACACCGGTAATGAGTAGTGAAAATGATTAATTTAATGTTTAACAGCACCTCTGATCTAGGAGAGAAGTAACTACAGGGAGATTAAGGAAACAGAGGGCGTGGGGAACTTTGTTCTACTTAGTGGGACCAGGAGGGATTCAGAGAAGTGATGCCGAGACAGGGCATTGAGTCCAGCAGGTAAAGAGAGTCGGAGGGGTTTAATTAAAGATGTACTGAGAAACCATAACAAGCCATGAAGTTTGAGAGTATTTGGCACATTCAGGAAAGAATGAGTACTGTGTTATAAGAGGAACACAATGCAAGGTAGCTGTAAAAGTGTGTATTAGGGTCAGGTACTCTTGGCATCTATGCCAAGCATTGTGGGTATGACAGTGTTCTATAAATGGTGTGGAGATGCCCCCAGGATATTTTTTCAGTAAAAGAAGGAAGATAAAATTTATACTTTAGAAACACAAGACCTTGTGATAAGCAAAAGCTTAAAAGATGAGCTTCCGATCAGCCAAAACTTGTGCTTGGTTAGTAACTCCCAAGGCCTTATGGGTAGGATGAACACCCTGTGACTACAGCAGTGAAAGATAGCTGACTCCACACTGACCCTACATCCACACTTCTGCACAAATACTGCAATTACTCTTGGCACTATGACCCAGAAAATCCATCTGTGAACACAGTCATGTATCCAAACCATTCCTTATATAAATATAATCAGGATCTCCATGTCTGCAACTAATTATAAATGCATTTTTGTCTTTATTTCTTCTCCAAACTATGAAATTTTGTAAGACAAACAAATTTTGCTTAATGTGGATCCTAAGACCAGTGAGCACAAAATTCCCCCTGACACACACACTCCCCAGTCCTGGGCACTCTGTGGCTGAGCTATCTACCCAGCCCTGTTCACTTTTTATTTTGAGATGGTCTCACTAAGTCACCCAGGCTGCTCTCCACCTTGCAATCCTCTTGCCTTAGCCTCCTCCATACCTAGGATTACCAGTGTGCATTCTGCACACAGGTCGTATAGAATTTTTTATTTAAAAAAATGTGTTTTGAATATTCAAGTAGCACATTAGTATCCCACAGTGACATTCTACTATGACAACTGTAGGATGATGAGCTTTTCAAGTTAATATTTGAAAATTTAATACATGCTTTCTTTTTTTGATATTGGGAATTGAACTCAGGATCTTACCCTTGCCAAACAGATGCTGTGACACTGAGCTCTAACTAGGCCTTATATTTTTAAAATAACAATAAATCCCCATATGAAGATATGACAAAATATCTTCTTTTTATTAATGGCTATTTAAGATATTTCAGTGGTTTCTGATTGTGTACAAATTATACTGTAATAAATGTTCTTTTAAAGAATTATTGTGGTACAGATTACCAGTATAAAGACTGGGAAGTCAAAATATGTGTGTCTTTTAAGTTTTTATTTTTCCAAATGGAATATATGAGTTCTTGCTACCATAAAAGGTTTAATGTATTGCCTGTCTTTCTAAAGCTATATTCAACACAAGAGCCACTAGCCACATGCAGCTACATAAATTTACATTGCAAAGAATTAAAAATTAAACTTTCATTCGAACTGACAATATTTCAGTTGGTCAACAGCTACCTGGAATCAGTGGCCACAAAGTGGCTCACACAGATCCAGATCCAGAACATTTCTATCATCACAAAACATTCTGTGGCACAGTGCTAGCTCAAATTATGGCAAAACTGGACAGTGTAGTTCTTTAGATTTATAGTTTTATTTGAACTGTAAACACTTTTAAATGGTTATTGTCCATTTCTATTTATTTTCATCTTACAAAGTAGCTGTTCATTTTCTTCATTTTTCTATGAGATAGTTTGACTATTATTAAAACGCAAGACAAATATTCACCTGCCACTCTGTCACATGCAGCCATCCGCTTTTCCATCCTTTCGGTTAGGAGCCAAGGGCCCTTTCCCTGGCCCTAAAGTACCGAGCTGGCAGCACTTTTCAGCACAGAATTCCATTCCATCTTCTCATCCTCTGTGCTTGTCTGACATGGGCCTCCCACCATGTGGGTGGCCCTGGGGCTACAGCCATGGGATTTTTCTATCACCAACACATCTTGGCCACAGTAGAAGCCCAAAAATATTTGCTTGCAATAATGAATAAATGGCAAGTCAACTGCAAATTATACCTCTGAGGAATCCTTTACTTGGAAAACAAGAACATAATGTAATTTATAATGTTTTTTTATATATAATAATTTTGACTGAGACATTATCATCTCAAGGCTGGAACTATAACTCATTGATACAATGCCTGCTTAGCAGAGATGAGGCCTGGGGTTTAATCCTCAGCAACACACACACACACACACACACACACGCGCGCGCGCGCGCACACATGTGCACACACACTTATGTGTGCATGGGAGAGATGGCAGAGCAACAATATCAAGAAACTTACCTTCTCTAAAGAGGCCCCAAGAGTTGATGAGCTAGCAGCTTGCCTGCCTGTATGGCAACAGGAATGAGCTCTGGCTTCCCCTCCAAAATGTCCCCAATAGCATAGATGTGGAGGACAATGGTCTGCTCCACATCATTGACGGGTATTTTGCCACTCCTAATAGGGTGGAAAAGGAAAAAGGTAAAATATGGCCGACTGTACTGCTGGTGAACACTATTCAAAAGACAAAAGGCCTTTGTCTAAATAATTCCTGCACTGTGGGTTATCACTAATCCATGAAACCACTGCTTATGACAGCCAGGCTTTCTGCAGCTCCAAGGGAAAGCCTCTCTCTCATGAAGCCATGTGCACTTCTCAGGTGCCCAGGATTAACTTGATTTCCACCACAGACATCTTGCAGCTTTGCAATTTTCCCCTTGCCTGACCCGAGACACAAATATTCACACATGGTAAGTGGATACACTTCCATGACTTTTTAAAAATCTGTCGAAAGTAGGAGCTCTTTAAGGCACACAATAAGAGTTGCTGATTGACTGACTGATTGATTGATTGAAGAATTAGCACAGAATTTATTGTAAGATTAACTGAGGGCAGTAAAATGTTGTATCTTCATAATGAAGTAAGATCTTCTAAGAGCTGACTTGCGGCCAAACCCTGCTTTGTGGGCCTCACGTAACAACCTCTCATTGATGGTGACACCAATCTTCTCCAAGCCTATTTTCCTTGTACCAGAGTCATGACCAACTGCTAACAAAACCTGTTTTTGTATAGAGAGAAAAGTGCAAATTACCTGAGGAGCAAAAGAGGGGGCATTGCCATGGATCCTTCAGACATTAAAAGCATGCCAATTAAATTTTACAGGCAAACTATGCCAGTGAGTTTGACAGTGTAGGCAATAAAGTCTTTACCAACCTACTGATACAACTTACAATTCTATTCAGACACAAAGGTCTGAATAAGTCTATGTTAGGCATTGATCAGTCCTGCAAAATCTGTATGTTAAAGCTCTAACCCACAGTGTCTCGGGCTGTGACAGTATTTGGGGACAGGGGCTATTAAGTATAAAGCAGAATTAAGATCAGATGAGGTCACCATGGTTTGGAAGGTGTCCCTCAAAAGGTCTTCTGCAACAGGCCTGAGCCCAGGCAGTGGTGCTATGGAAGCAGGCAGAGGCTGTGAGCGGTGGGACCCACGGGCCGCCTCCAGGGACAGTGTGGGCCTCCGGTCTTCCCCTCCTCTCTTTTGCTTTCCAGCTGCCATGAGTTGAACAGCTCCTTCTGCCATGATTGCTGCCTCGCCACAGGCCCAAGAGCAACCAGGCCAAGCGACCATGGATGGAAACCTCCCAGACTCATGCCAAGACAGTCTGTTCGTTTTCTGAAGATGATTCCCTTGATTTTCTATTATAGACATGGAAAACTGACGAGCGTGGTTCTCACCTGGTGTGAGTAACGCCTTTCTGAGAAGAGACAAGGCCATAGACGACATGTAGGCAGAAGCCACTGTGAAAGGACACACATGAAGGCAGCTGTCTGTGAGCCAAGGACAATGTCAGTCTGTAGCCACATAGCTCATCACTTTGTCCTGTTGGGCCACAGTACCTCATGGGGAGCATGGTGGGGGAGGCCTGTTTAGCTCACAGCATCTGGGAAGCATAAAGAGAGAAATGGGAATGGTCCTGGGTCCCAATATCCCTTTCAGGGGAACCTTCCCATCTGGGGGGCAACCTTCCCAGCTGGGGGCCAACCTGTTCATATACAGGTTTTGGGGGAGCATTTAATGTGGAGAACCACCTGGACAACTCTCCTTGAAAGAGCAGGTATCTCCATTTTGGCTAAACCTAGCCCTACTTCTGTGTATTGCTGTGTGCACAGCTGGCTAAGTTTTGTCTTTATCCCCTCAACTGGCTTTAAGCAGTGCAGACAGGTCTAGCAGGGCGCTGATGTGTAGTCTTTGAAGCAAGGGTGTTGAGCTGGCCTGTAGCTCCTGAGAAGCATGTGTGAGGCGGGCGGGAGGGAGAGCCATAGTCCACTCTGCGCTGTCCACTGGGATTGAGCCTCGAGGTAATAGGGTTCGACTTCCCAGGGCATAAAAAATTACACATGAGAGCTGAAGTACCAACCCCAAAACATTAGGTATCACCTTGAACTGTGTTATGCAGATTACTCTTTCTGCAGATCCTTCTCTCTACAGAAATTTGACTTCAGGCCTCCTACCTAGCCCAGCTCACAGCTCCCAAGTACTTCCCGCCATTCTCACAGTCACTCATCCTTGAGCCACTCCCTTCTTAATGAACTAATAAAACCCAGATTTGGTCCTGGGTTGAGGCCTTGGTTCCAGTTAGCCATCACCCTAGCTGACTTATGACCCCTTGTCTCCCCACACATACAAATACTTAGAGTGTTTATTCTCGCCATGATTGCCCCCAGCAGTGGCAGATTGTACTTACGCTAGGATTCCAATAACTTTTCCATGGGATTACAAATATAAACTTCCCAGACCCTGACAAGGACCAGGAAGGGCTCTCAATAATTTAACACTTAAGCCTTAGCACACCCCTAGCAAACCTACATGACTTTTATCCATTAACAAAACTTATTTCAGAATTTATCAAGTCCCATAATGAACTCCAGGCCCAGATGGCTTCTCTAAAGTGAAAGCAGCTCAGGACAGTGTAGATGAATCCCCAAAGCATCAGCCTGAACAGAAGAAGCCAGATGCAGACTGTCCCATGCTGTGTTCCCAAGGGCGAGGATGGGTAAACCAATCTGTGGTGGCAGAATCAGAACAGGACGCTCCTGGGCCGGTGCCTGGGAGGGGGCAGAGGAGAGACCTGTGCTGCTGCCCCTAAGGGAGTGTGGCCTGGTGAAGATGTGTGTTTGTCAGGATCCACTGAACCCTACGTCTGAGATTGGTGCACTTGGTACTTAGCGATTATTCCTCCTTGCAAAAATAAATAATTTGAGAAGTTAGATATTATGAACTTTATAGTAATGTATTTGAAAAGCTAGGTGAAATGGACCAAGTCCTAGAAAATTATACTGATCAAAAATAACACAAGAAAAAATAGAAAACCTGAAAACTCCTTTGATCATGAGAAGCTGAACCATTGCTCAAATACAACTCCACAGAAAATTCTAGGCCTAGATGGTAACATCAGTCAATTCTAACACTCTGAAAAAGAAACTGTAATATTGCATAGAAATGGCACAGAATAGGACAGAAGAAACATCATCCCAAACTTTATGAGCAAGAACCACCTTAATACTTATTCCTGAAGAGTTCAACATGTGGAAGGATAGGCTCATTGGCTGTATAACAGGGATATAAAGTTGACTGAACATTGGAAAATCAGCATGATTTGATATATCGGTATAATAAATAAAACATGATCATCAATAGCTGTAAAAGAAACACTGTTACCATCGCATATCCATTCATGATTTTAAAAGAAACAAAACAAAATAAACACAGAGTAATATTTTCTTTAGAGTTTTGGTGGATGGCAAGTTAGGGAAATTCTCTTCTAATATTTGTTGGTTAAGTGATTTAGAACAAGGCAGGATTGCTTATTATTTCCACTTTCTCAACACTGTACAGGAGGTCCTAGGTCTGGCAAGAAAAAGGAGAATTACAGTAGAAAGGACTGTTAGTATTTGCAGATAATATGCAGAGGAAATTCAAAATAATCTATAGATAAATGATTAAATAAGAGTTTAGCAAACTACTGAATACTAAATCAAAGCACAAAAATCAGCTTTTCTATATATCAGCAACAGTAAAGGACAGTATTTTTCAGAAAATGCCATTTATAACTATCTGTAAATACATGAGTAACCAGGAGTAACTCTAACAGAAGATGTCTGTTCATCTCTACAGAGCAATAATTATTAGCTTTGTTGGGAAGCATGAGTAAAGAAGACCTACGGGCAGATACACCATGTTCTCAGCATGACGGACTGGATACAGGAAAGAAGCCTATGATTTCCAACCAATCTATCCATCCTTGTAATCCTAATCAAAATCTCAACAGGGTTGCTTTTGTTTTTTTAAATGTATTTGTGATACTCTATATTACATTTATTCTTTTTAGTAAAAAAATTGTCTATCTAAAGCATATAAAAATAAACGTATGGTTTCTGTCAAAACTGTAAAAAAAAAAAAAAAAGACAAATATTCATTAACTGGCTCAATTATCCAAAAGCTAGAAGAGACAAATATAATTCAAGCAATATTATAGTGACATTATTTGACCTAGAAAAGAGTTCTTATTTGTAATAAGCAATTCTTGCAAATGAATGCTTCATAATAAAATATAAACTATGTATCAATTCATCAAAATAGTCAACACTAGTTTGTCAACAAGATTATTATGTCTTAAGATCGTAAACTGAAAATAACAAAAATATTCTCTTTGATAAAGAATTAAGAGCAACTGGTTCATCTTCAATAAGCCCAACTTTATTTCCAATTTTCGCATGAGAGGTTTTGCCTAACTGACAGATTATACATGCCCTCAAATGTAGAAAAATTACTTTATAATAAAAATAAGCCATAAAACCCTGGCACTCAAAATATAAGTAAATGCATAGCTCTGTGTGTTATGGATATAAAGTGTCAAAGAAATAAAAATACAAATTAGAGTTTTAGAGCTTTTAGGTTTAATGAGTAAGAATCTTAAAAATTTATAATAATTGGCTAGAAGATGAAAAAAAACAGCATATGGCACTTTCTACAAAATAGGGCACATACTGCCCTATAAGCAGGCTTAAGTAAATATTAACATTATTCCATATATATTATCAGATTACAGTTCAATGAAACTAGAAATCAGTGGTGAAAGAAACCACAGAAATTATTCAAACACATGAAAATAAAACAATACAATCTTAAATAATCAATGTATCACAGATAAAAACAAGGAAGAAATTAGGTCCTGAATTCAAATAATAATACCAGTATCACATACCAGCACCTATGAGATACAATAAAAACAGTCCTAAGAGGGAAATTTCTAGATGTGAATGCATATATCCACAAAAATGAGTGACCCCAAATAAATAACCTTTATGTACCCCAGGATCCTAGAAAGACAAGAATAACACAATTCTGAAGCTAGTACAAGGAAAGAAATTATAAGCAGCAGAGCAAAAAACTAATGAAATTGAGACTAAAAAAGCAACATAAAGAATCAATGAACTGAAGAACTGGCTTTTCAAAAGAATAAACAAAATAGACAAACACCTAACAATCTTACCAAGGAAGGAAGGAAGGAAGGAAGGAAGGAAGGAAGGAAGGAAGGAAAGAAGGAAGGAATGAAGAACCCAAATCAGTGCAATTAAAAAGGAAAAAGGTGAACTCACAACAAACACCATTGAAATCAGAAGATTATTAGCAACTTCTTCAAAACTTTGTACTCCAACAAATTATGGAATCCAAAGAGATTCCTTGACAAATATGGACTATCAAAACGGAACCAAGAAGATATAAAAACTCTGAGTAATCCACTAATAGACAATGCAGTTGAAGTAGCAACCACATTTTTAAAAACTTACCATCTAAGAAAAACCCAAGATCCAATGTATTCACTGCTGATTTCTGCAAGAACTTCAGGAAATATCTAATGCCAGTACTCTAAACTCTTCAATAAAATTGTAAGGAAAGGAGTATTTCCAAAGCTATTCTTTGAATCTAGCATTACCCTGGTTCAAAAACCAGATAAGGATCCCACTGAAAAAGAGAACTACAAGCCAGTCTCCTTCATGAACATAAATGCAAACATTCTGTCAAAAAATTCAAAAACTCATCAAAAAGATCATACATCATGACCAAGTAGGCATCATTCCAGAGGTGCAACAGTGTTTCAGAACACACAAATCAATACATATGATACACAGAAGCAAGGACAAAAACATCTGCTCATCTCAGTAGATGCAGAAAAAGCCTTTGATGAAATGCAAAATCTATTTATGATAAAGAAACTGAACAAAATAGGTATAAAACGACATGATTTCAATCTGATAAAAGCTATTTATAGCAAACATGGTCAACATCAATGAACATCTGAAAGCTTTCCTTGTAAAACCAGAAACAAGATGAGGTGTCCACTGTCATGACTTCAGTATAGTACTAGAAACGTTACCCAGAGTAATCAGGCAAGAGAAAAAATAAAAGGGGCACATATAGGAAAGAAAAAAGTTAAACTGTCATTATTTCCAGACAATTTCCAGATTCTTACCCCAAAAGAATCTTACAGTTAAAGAAGTTCGTTAATGTATCAAGATAAAATATCAACACAGAAAAATCAATAGCATTCATATACACCAATAGTGAACTCACTGAGAAAGAAATCAGAAAAACAATATCACAGTAGCTTTTAGAAAAAAGCAATCACTTAGGAATTAACATAAAAGGAAGCAAAAGACCTATATAATGAAAGCTATAGCTCTCTGAAAGAAAAGAGATAAAAAAAGATACTAGAAAATGGAAAGGCAAGAAGAGATCCAAAATAAAAAGTGAAATCCTGGGCAATAAAAGCAAAGCGGGGGTGGGGGTGCATAACAATCCTGGACTTTAAGTTATACTACAAACCTACAGTGATTTTAAAAAATACCATGGCACAACAGACATATGCAACATGGGACCAAACAGAGTATGCAGGAAGAACCCGAGGTTCATTCAGCTCTCTGATCCTTGAGCAGGGGGCCAAAAACACAGGCTGGAGGAAAGACAGCCTCTTTAACAACTGGTTTTGGGGAAACTGGACATTCTCATGGAGAAGACTGAATCTAGATTCATATATCTCATATGTATTAAACCACACTCAAAATATATCAAAGACATAAATATTAAAGTAGAAACAGTCTACTGTAATATATAATAGATAAAACTCTTGAAGACATAGGCATAGGCAAGAACTTTCTGAACAGAACTCCAATTGTATAATAAATTACATCAAAAATCAACAAATGATTTTATATCAAGCTAAAACATGACTGCACAGCAAAAGAAACACCAACACAGTGAAGAGACAATCTACTGAAAGAAAAATTGTTTGCTCTCTGCAGCTTGGGTAGAGGAACAATATCCAAATATACAAAAAAAAAAAACTTTCAAAATTTAGACCACCCCCAATAAAAGGCCCAATCAAAAAGGGACCACTGAACTGAATAGATATTTCTCATAAGACAAAGCAAAAATGGTCACTAAATACCTGAAAAACTGTTCAAGATATCTTCACATTAAGAAACACAAACTGAAACAATGTTAAGAGTCCATCTTACTCTAGAAAGAATGGCTATTATCAAGAAATCAAATAATAGGTTCTAAGAAAAGGGAGACCTCTGTATTGCTCCTGGGAATGTGGCTAGTATAACCACTATGAAACCCAGTATGGCAGTTCCTCAGAAAACTAGAGATCCATTCAGTCCAGCAGTTCTGCTTCTACATATGTTCCTGAAAGAGTTTAAAGACATCATATTACTGTGATAGAGTGCTGTTTATAGCAGCACAATTCATAATAGCTAAATTTTGGGAGTGCCATATATATACCCATGCATAGAAAAAGAATTTCAAAATGCGTTATATATACACAAAGGAGTACTACTCCATTGTAAAGTAGGATAAATTTGAGTCATTTGTAGGAAAATGGATGTATCCTGAGTGAAATGAATCAGACACACTGTATAATATGTTTGCTCCTATACGTAAGACCGCAAGTATATATAAATTGAAGAACAAAGTAAAAGTTACATAATAGGGAGGACTCAGGAAGATGGCGACCGGGTGAGCAGCAAGGGAGCGAACCTCCTTAATAAACACCACCAGCTCGAGACAGACTTGGTGAGCGTGAATGCCGGAACCTCGGCTGGGAAGTTTAAACTGGGCGTATTTCTCTGAGATGCAGGGGGAGATGTGGTAGGGCGGACCAGGCTGCCGGGGCGAGACGTGGGAAAGTCC